>CALZFC010000018.1:3822500-3882500 GCA_945643635.1 Allodiplogaster sudhausi | reverse complement strand
TCTTGCAATCTCGGATATTTTATAAGTTAGCGCTTGGTACCAAAAGCTTTTATTTAATTCATTTTATATTATTATATAACAAAATAAATTAAGAAAGCAACAAACTGACATGTCAATGAGAAGATAATCAATTTCGGTGCGCACGCACTCTACCGTTTCCCTCCGCGAGTGTTGCGCCGATTCAGCCAGGAGCCGCGGTCGAAGATACAGGCGGCGACGGGCGCAGTTCAGTGTAGGCCGAGTAGATGCGTAGCTGGAAGGGCCGTTAATAGTAATACAATAAATTTATTAAATTTTTTTAAATATATTTTTTTAATTCTATTAATAAATAATATATATATATATTTATATATTCATATATTAAAATAATATAAAAATAACCTCTAGGGCGTAGAGGCGAGAGGCGAGCTCGTTGAAGCGTTCGAGGAAGGCGCCCACTTCACCCGCCGGAAGCGAGCCGAACATTGCTGGAAAGTCATGGTTTACTGTAGGAATTTTAGTGTGCTTAAAGGTGGGGAATTTTGGTGTGCGCCAGGACAGTACTTGTTTGAAAAGGAAAGACAGGGCACCAACCGGTGAGCAGGGTGTCCTTGTCGGGCAGAGAGCGAAGAGCGAACGCGGCCATCTGACGCTCCATCCAGCTGAAAATTAATAAAGAGAAACAGAGGGAGAGAGAGAGAGAGATTGGGACGGAGAAAGAGAGAGAGCAAGAGAGATCGAGAGAGAGAGAGAGCGAGAGAGAGAGAGATTGGGAGGGAGAAAGAGAGAGAAAGAGAGAGAGAGCGACACCAAGAGAGAGAGACGGAGAGTGATTCACGATAAGTCGATACCAACCTGTGGTACGATGCCATTGTTTTGTCGTATGCCTGACGCGCAACGGTGGCAATCTAATGAGAGCGCTATTTATTAAACATGGTTAGTAGTCAAGGATTGAGGGCCGGAAGAAACGAGAGAGAGTGATGCATCAACAGAGATTGGGAGGGATAGAGAGATAGAGGGATAGAGATAGATAGAGAGACGGAGAGGGAGTAGAAGGATGAGAAAGTGAGAGAGAGAGTGAGAGGATGAAAGGGAGAAAGATCGAGATACATACATACATATATATGTAGAAGTATAAAGAGATGGAGAGAGAGTGAGAGCTAGAGAGAGGGAGCGAGGGAAAGAGTCAGAGAATGAGATAGAGAGATCTAGAGATAGAGTGGGGAAAGAGCGAGTGGGAGAAAAAGAGGGAGAGTGAGAGTCGTGTAAGACGGAGAGATAAGCAGCCCTCGCCTTCTCGGTTCCCTGCGCATTCCGAACGCCTTCCATGAAGGCGATGGTGAAGGCGAGCGAGCGATGCAGCGACTGGAGGCTCTGAAATAAAAAAAGAGATCGCATTTTATTTTATATATATTATGCAATTATTTTTTCTTCATTTGTCCATATTTTTTTTAATATTCAGTTCCTAAATTCTAAATAGATTTTTGTTTCATTGGAATTTTTTTGTAGGAATTTTAATTTTACTTAACAATTGCACATATGTAGGTCTTCATGTATGTATTTAGGGGTGCCAGTGAGAGAGAGGGATAGAGAGAGAGACAGATAGAAAGACAGAGACAGAAACAGAGAGGGAGAGAGAAAAAGAGAGAGAGAGAGACAGAGAAAAAGATGACACCTTGCCAACCTTCCTGCAGACACTGTTCGCGCTGTTCGGCCGCGACTTGTCCAGCTTTCCGTCGGCGCTCTCATATTCGAGAGACGAGCGGAGAGAGCTGGAAGGAGAGAGAGAGAGAGAGCGAGAAAGAGAGAGAGAGAGAGAGAGAGAGAGAGAATGAGAGAGAGAGAGCGTGTTTGAGAGTGAAAGGAGAGAGAGGAGGAGGAAAATATTTCTTTGGCCATGAAGTGCTGAGTATTCAGGTCTACAGTTCTCTCGACTCAACAATTGATTGAGCTTTTGCCCAATCAATAAATTCATCTCATTCCAGGGAACGAGGAAGATATCCACGAACTGGTAGTGCTGTGGGTCCGCTCCAAGTGCCGCCCGAACGTGAGTCACCTATAAATTTTTTTTACAATAATACTTTAAAAGTGACATCCAAATATTTGGCTTTCCCGCCAAGGCAAAGCAATTGTTCGACCTTTGCCTTGAGCTTGTCGACGACCTGCTTAAAGAGGCGACTCGACCGCTCGAGGAGGCTAAAGAAAAGCAAAATGATCTACATAGCTCTTTTTCGCCCAGTAGAAACGAAATAGTAGAGCCAGGATGATCTACACCCGTGCAGGCGCAGATCGTCAATGATCTACACACCAGCAGATCGCATCCCAGAGATCGCAGAGACGACCGATGTTCACGTCTTCAACAGGGTCGGATGCCGGTGACTCCTGTAAAATTTTGTCTTTTTTTGTTCATACTAACTACTCTTTTCCATTTCAAAAATCCCTTTAAAATTAAACTATTTATTAAAATATAAAATATTATCATTAGATCCTGAGAGCAGCTAAAAAAGGTTATATCATAATTTCTCAATTCCAGGAACTCTTTTGAACAAAACTGGTCGTTTTACAGCCGCTAGGCAAATAATTTGATATAAAACTTTTGGTGCTCCTATTTGAGTACCAGTTTCTAGAACTGTAGAGAATATTTTATTTTATGTTTGAGGATGAGTTTCCCCGGACCTCGCCTTCCTCGCGACTTCCTTCGGGGACTGCCACGAGGAGGCGTACGACGTCTCCCGGAGTCGGAGCGGGGTCGGACTCGGGAGGAGGGCTCTAAAAATTAGAATAAGGATTAATAAGTAAATTTTAAAGAAAATTCATGACGAATTCATAAAGTTTTTTCATCAATTATATTTAAAAAAAAAAAGGATTTCGAAGGGCTTACAGGGGAGGGGTCGGCCATTGCGGCAGGAAGGAAGGGTGCTAGATAGTGTCAGTTAAGGAGGGGGCAGAGAGAGGGAGAGAGAGAGGGAGGGAGGGAAAGAGAGGGAGGAGAAAAAGGGAAAGGGGCGAGCTCGCCCCGGGGCTGCCGCGGAGAGGAGTAGAAATGACAGGGGAAGTGTAGAATGAAGTGGAAAGAGTGTCGTGGATTATTTTGCTCATATGAATATTTAAACTTTCATAGGACATGTGTGCTTCTATAACTCAATTTCTACTATAATTCAAATTACAAAAGTGAATTCAACAAAAATTTTAATAAAATAGTTTACAGAAAATATTTAAAAAAAAATAATAATGTAATGAACTCGTGGGTCGCTTCCCGGCTAAATGTATGTACTATGTACCCCTCTCGATTCTGAACTGTCAGTACTACACTTTTTCATTCTCGCACTTCCTCTTTCCCCTTCCATGCACACTCACCACTTCTCTCTCGTTCTCTCTCTCTCGCTCTCTCTCTCTCTGTCTGTCTATCTCTCTCTCTCTCTCTCTCTCTCTCTGATAATTACATAAATGCAAGTCTTCTCATCTCTATCTCATCTGATCTCTCTTTCTACCCTTATCTACGTACTTCTCGTAATGTAACTGGTAAACCTATCTTATTTATCTCTATTCTTCTAATTGTAAAACGCATGTGTTTTCCCAGTTTGTTCATCACACGAGCGAAGATATGATACGAGAGGGTAAAAGAAAAAGTGTGTTCTAATAGCCTCATTCCTTCATCGATTGAGGGTGGCTCTTATCTACGTTCACTCTAATATTGTAGTAAACTCGCCAATGCTAGGGTGCAGCGGTAAATAACGAGCGAAATGCTTCTTCAATATTTACTCCCAACCGCCATACTTCGGCTGTCGTACATGACAGCTTCGAGGTGCCATTTGGAGAGTGAGATTGAAAGCGGCATTCTGTTGCTTCGCTGGTTTAGAAGCGAAGCATTTCGTGCGCTGCTTACATTTCCCTTTAAATTGTTGCTTATTTAAAGTGGCGTGTTTTTGAACATAAGATTTTATGCATTAGAAAAATTGGATGTAATCTAACATTACTCTTTACATGTGTAGAGTATTGCAAAGTTTCCAACAAGGGGAATAATAATAATATGAAATGGAGACAAAATAATTGCCTAAACCTTCAGAATGAAGTGATTTTTGTGTTGGGGAGTGGCAAGGAAAGTAATGCACGGAAGCAAAATGTATGCACATAAAACATGTCTTTTTTTAGCCTACTCTCTCGGCTTTGTGAATTCAATTAGATTTCGGCTCCTCTGAAACAGCTGCTATCGCGTGAAGGAAGTCATAATTGAAGAGAGATTTCCATCTACGACTGAAGCTTTCATTCGAATACGGCAGAAATTTTTCCGGATCGAGGTTGAGAAGAGCATCAGGAACCTGTCAAGTATTATTAATAGAAGTAAAAAGCATAGACGATTATGCAATAAAAGAAGAAAAAAACGTTGAGAATATGAATCCTAATAATTGATAAGATCCCAACCAAAATGGCAAGACACATGCTGCCGTATAGGAAAGAGGTGAAGCAATGAAGATAACCGCAATTGCAATCTCAAGGTTGAATAGGCGCGATTTGACATACATATTAAGGAGAAATTATTTCTTGCTTTATTGGTTTTATGTTACTCGAATGAAGAGTATACTGTAGAGGTGCATGTTACTTACTTTTTTTTAAATATTAGATTTTAAATTCAAACTGTAATAATGAACCACATCTAATCTAGAATGTACTAAATGCATCTGGCAATAGAGACGGCGCAAATGTAAATGTAAATTTTTTTAAATGAAATTGCAATTACCTGAGTTGCAAAGTATAAAAGCTGCGCAGCGAAGCTTGCGGCAGACATGACAATGAGACCCTGCTCGAAATTTGTGACCGTTTGGCCAGTCAGTCCCTTAATTTTTCAAATTTATTTACTTCACGTTTCTCTACATCACATACTCTCTCGATTTAACCATAAGAGTGCCTAAATTTTATTTACTTTAATAAAGGATGAAATTAATTTTATCATTCGAAATAGCTCAGGACTCACTTGTACAAGCCGCTTTTCCCGTGCTGCTTTAATAAGAAGAAATAAATTTAGGAGCAGAGTAGCAACGTTCAAAAAGGCGAGGTAAACTGCTTCGAGCATTTCTTGCAGCTGCAAACATACGTCAAATAGAGCAGATAATTTTAACGTTTTATTTTAAATTTTAATTTTCATTTGATCAAATCTTTTCCCGTCAACGCAGCTCTTTTTTAATCTATAAATTTATAATGCTCTTTTCCTCCTACATTTCCATTGTCCAGTGTTCTCGGCTGGCAGATGGTGTCGTCGAGCGGAGTGGCGTGGCAGACGTACTTGAAGCCGATGTAGCCATTCGGGAAGCAGCAGAGGAGAGGAAAGAAGCAGAGAGCGAAGAGCGACTGACGGAAAAGCAGAATTCGTTGCTGGCAGAAAAAAAAGATTTCATTTATTTATTTTATTTATTCATACATCAAATATCAAATAATGATGTGCCGGAGTGAATATGGCAAAGCTAACAATAAGACAGGCGAAAGGAAAGAAACAGTTAAAAAGATTTAAAAATAAGTGAAATTAAAGAGGACAATAATTAATGCAGCTTCGAATTGCCGCGCTCACTCTTGGAGCGTAAGCACTCTCTCATCCTCGCATGCTATTTCGCGTGACTTCATTTTTTGGTCAAATGATTCATTCGACCAAAAAAATCAAGGAACTGCTATTTCGCGGATCGCACAAATCCGTTGCGTGAAAATAGTAAGCGCGAATGAGAGTGCGAATCTCCACATACATAACTGTTTCTCTCCCTAATTACTCTTCCTTTTCCTTGATTTTCAAGGGAGTGCAAATTTTACACTGGAATGAAACAGAAAACAAGACAATCTCACATTCTTTGAGCGCGTCCGCCTTGAGAGGTTAATCGCTCTATTGAATGCAATGATGAAAAGGCCTTGAAGCTGCATGCCCTGTAAACAAAAACAATTTATTTTTTCTGTTGTTGATAGATTGCGTCTCTCTAAATCACGTGCTCGCTCGCCCATGTGTCTCAGGCAAAAAGGCGCGAATTCAAAAGTGATTTCTTTTTGGATACTGTAACCTGACTCTTCACCTGAGCATAATGGTCGAGTCCATCTAGCAAGCTCGCCGTATACGTTGCATTCAGCGTCTCGTAGAATTGCCTCATAAATGCAAAGCCGCTCAGCTGGATCGCAACCAGATTCATGAACCAAGCGAACATGTCCTTGTGATGAAAATGATATAAGCTCCGCCCACCCGTCCACCCAAAGTCGCCCAATGTTTTTTACATAGCCCAATGTTTTGGCACTAAAATGCAATTGTCAGAAGAAATTGTTTACGGTAGCCAACCACAAAGCCACAGTAGACAATCAGACGAATAGTTTCATATGATGAGAAGGATTTATCGTTGAGGATACGGATATAGACAACAGTGGCGAAAGCAAAGGTCGGTACGGAAATTAGAACTATCAACGAGACAGAGACTGCTGTGCCGTAGCGAAACATGGTCTTCTAAAGTTTGAGAAAAATACGTTTTTTAATTAAAGAAAAAAGGAGAATTGTCTTACCAAGTAGCTGTTATCGCGATCCATGTTCATAGTCCGAACAAGCCTTCCCGAACTGTTAATGTAGACATTTCATGTTGTGTACGTACGGCTTGCAAAAAGACACATACTATTTACACCCAAAGGATGAGATCTGAGTGATATGAAACTGAAAAATAAAAGTTTGATACTATTTGAAAATATTTGAGGAAAGGAAATGCAAGCTCTTACGACTGAACTGCTTATTATCAGGGAACATAAGATATTGCAAGAATATAGATATTACATAAGTGCATATGTATGACGCTTATTTAATATAAGATACTTTTTTATACAAGAAAAGTCCGTACAAGCAGGTAAAAAAAATTAAAGCAAATTTTTTTTTGGGATTCCGCGGTGTTGAATAAACTTAGCACACCACTTGCGGTAAAGTATTGTCAATAAGAAAGGTAATGAGGAGGTGGAGGTTGTGCTCATTTGTATTTCCTTTCTCGAAGAAAGCGATTTTAGCCACGAATTCCTCTGAATAATTGAAGGTTCTCTCTGTTAATCTTGAAGACAGCGAAGTTTGTAAAGGTTGCTACTTCATAATTATTACAGGTGACTCCTTCTTTTTTTGGTCGCCTTGCAGTGTGCTAAAATGTCAAGTAAACTTCAAGGTTGCCTAGCTGAGATTCATTTTTAAACATGTTTTTAATGTATGTACATATGTATGTACATGCATACATACAAATAGTGTCTTTAAGTCATGCCCTATTCCGCACACAGAGGTACAAAGTGGCCGCCCGGCCCAACTTTCCAGGGCCCGGGCCGGGCCCAAAAAAAGTTGGGCCTATCCGCAATCCCGATTGGTCCCGATAAGCACACAATGTCGTCCAGTCAGGACGACTGGTGGCAATGTGAGATGCAACACGTTCTTCACATATTATTATTTTTTTCTATAACACTTTATTTTTCGCATTAAAATGAATCTTCGTAGCACGAAATCCTTCGACCTCCAGACTGAGTGCCTCCTCAAAATCGTCCATTCCTTCCCATTTGCCCTCTACTGCCTCTCCCCCCCCCCCACCTACACCACCGCCGCATCGGCCGTGGACCGCACCATTGAGTCGGAGTCATTCGACAAGAAGAACAGCGATGAAGAGACAGAAACGAACGACCGCCACACTCTCGTGTCCAATCGTCGGTGCTCGAAGACAGAAGCTCTCCACCCTCTCATCTTATCTCTTCTCCGATCCCTACACTCCCCTTGGCGTCACATACATATCAATCACGGTCATCCTTCCAGTAAACTCCTCACGTCCACGGCCGCCGAAGATCCATGTTTTTCTCATGGTTAAAATAACTCCTGATCACCGCCCACCACACCTCATAACTATGTCAACAATCTAGATGACATTATCAGACATGAAGATTGCTCTACCTTCTTTCCTTAAAAAAAACCTAACGACAACTTGAGTAAGATGAGGATCTGAGGCGAGTCTGCCGTCTCCGCAAGCTGACTGAGAGAGGTGCCGCTTGCGTGCAGAGCTGCATGCGAGATCTCCAGCAACAAGGGGGCAGACGCGAATCTCTTCCGCGTCATTTCGACAGCGGGCGACCGTTCAGTACTGCGCCTTTTACGCAGTAGGAGCAGAGGTATGTAGCAGCAGCAGGAGTAACCGCAGCCAGTTTCTAATCTACGGAAACATATTCGAATGCATAATTCATTTTTTGTTGTGATCAGTTGTTTTAATAGGAAAAGTGCGGAGAGCCACATGCAAATGCGTTTAACTTATAAATTCTAAAGTTTAAGGCACATACATACATAGTGGAAACATCTCAACGGATTTTAAAAAATCGGGCTCAAACGAGCCTACGGGCCGGACCCAAAATTCTAGGCTCCGGAAATGGATCGGGCCGGGCTGGTCGAGTCGTTGGGCGCGACGGGCCGGGCCGGCCCAAAATTTTTGGGGGGCCCGTTAGCACCTCTGACCGCGCACATCAAAGTGTTCATCCAATGAGGCAAACAACGGGCGGCAAGCATGAGCTCTCTGCAACTTACGCGGCTCATGCCTGATCAGCACCTAAAGAGAACAAGCGACTCGTGAAGGAAGTCCCCTCGGTTTCAGGTCGTCGATGATTTTATAATTGTCGTCAAGGCAAACTCGCCGCCGGTTGCAGGCATTCGAAGGCGAAAGAAAGTTCGGCGGATGGAGTGCGAAAAGAGCATGAGGAACCTGCGGAGGGAATGGAATTTATTAGAGAGTAAGTGGCCACTTTTTCGAGTTCAGAGCAATCGAATAAGATGTTCTGATTAAAGGAAAGAAAAATTCAATTTTGAATTCGCGCCTTTTTGCCTGACACAAGGCCGAGAGTCCATGGGATTTAGAGAGACGCCACACAAGAATGGTCAAAGAAATTTAATTAGATTATGATTGAGTTTCGTGCTCCTTTAAATATTATGGGGCAAGAGAAGGAGCACAAGAAATGTGGTGGGGGGAGGTGGAAAATAGCCGGCCCCGATTCGGCCCGGCTCTTCTTATTGGAGAATGGAATTGCCTTACCAGAATGGCATAACACATGCTGCCGTATATGAAAGGGGCGCGAAGATGAGGACGAAACCCAAGATAACCTCAACACTCGCAGGCTGATACTTGGCAAGCACCTGAAGAGAGAATAAAAATTTAAAAAAAAACAACGAAAGAGCATCTGCTGGGTGTAATGGGGCCAATATTTACAAAACAAAAATGGGTACCTGTGTCATGAAATAGATAAGCTGCACAGCGAAGCTCGACGCAGACATTACAATTAGGCCTTGTTCGAAATTCGTCACAGTTTGCCCTTGTAGACCCTAAAAACACTACATTAGGCATCTCTGAGAAAATGCGACCTAAAAAATACTCAAGTGCTTTTCACTCACTTTGATAAACCGCTTTTGTCTAGCTGCCTTTAACAGCAAGAAGACGTTTAAAAGGAACGTTACAAAGTTCAGCCCTGCGAGGTAGACCATTTCGACCATTTCTTGAAACTGTAAACTTTTAATTTTTAATTTTTATATTATATCTCGAAATGTAAATTGATATGTCAATGATATTTTAATAGCTTTTCTTGTTGTTTTTTTTGCATTAACTAGATCTCATAACATTAATTTTCTTTTAATATAAAATTAATTTATTTAGGATTTCTGCTGACATTTTTGTCATCCAACGTCTTTGGATAGCATATCGTTTCGTTGATTGAGGAAACGCTGCAGAGAAACTCAAAGCCGACGAAGCCGTTCGGAAAGCAGAAGAGAAGAGGAAGCGCGAAAAGGGCGAGCACGGAAATGCGGAAAATCAGCGTCCGTTCCTATGAGTTTGAATTTATGGTTCAGAATTGTTCCTGAATGATGGTTCAGAAAATAGATGTAAATTTGACCATATTACAAAGGTAGACGTAACACAAATAGAGCATATTACAAACAACCAAATCTTGTCACTTTCTTAGAGCGCGTTGCCCCCGAAAGGTTGCTTGCTCGATTGAACGCGATGATGAAGAGTCCTTGCAGCTGCATGCCCTGTCAGAGAAAAGATGTCTCAAAGATGCACAACAATTATTTCACATTTCGCAAATAAAAGATGAATTCAATGTGGTCTCATGAACATCAGCATTTAGCCAAATATATGTATGTATATTTCAACTTCTTTTTTTATGATGCAGAAAGTATCCATGAGCCCTCAAAACCAATCAACAAGTATGTATATACCAACGGTGTGGGAATAACAGGAAGTATCTACCCGCTCGTGCCAAATTAGCAACCAAATTGTTTACCAAGGGATGAGACATGGAAACGTCATTGAAAAAACGAAACAGTGTCAGACGTTGAGAGAGGCTAGAAAGACATGCGGCCTGATAAAGGATCACTGGTCACAACTGTAGTCTTGTTGATTTTTTCTTATCATAGCGCGAATTAGAACTTTAATTTTCCGCTCTTTTAATGGAAAGATTTCAAACTTGCGCATAATGGTCGATTCCATCAGCAATTCCAGCCATCTTCTTTTCGTTCAGCATTTTGAAGAAGGGCGTTGCGAAGGCCAGCATACTAAGTTGGACGGTTGTAAAGTTCATCACCAATGCGAACATATCCTGAGCGGAAAACTTATATTAGCCACGCCCACCCGTCCACCATAAATTTTGAATGCCAAAACTGACCACAAATCCACAGTAGGCAATAAGACGAATTGTTTCATAGGCAGAAAATGTGCGGTCCCTGAGAATCCGGATGTAGACGACAGTTGCGATGACAAAGGTGGGCAGTGAAATGAGAAGCATCATCGAAATTGAAACTGGCGGTCCGTAGCGGAACAAGAAGCACTGGTGCAATATACATATGCATATATTGTATAAATAAAATAAGAACTTAATTAAGCAATTCAATCATTATAAAAACACCAAAAAGCTTATACTATACTAAATACACATTAATAACTAGGAACTAAAGTAATCTATTTAATCATAGAGAAACAAACCAAAAATTCGTTATTTGGATCAAAGTACATTCTGCACGAAGAAACTTTGAAAATCTGCAAATATATGTTTTATTCCTTGCATCAAGCAGTTTCCGCGGGATCAGAAGTGAATTGCTGGCTGGGCACCAAATGAAAGTGCATACCAGCGAATATGGTTCATCTCTTACGGAAACCCATCTTTTCTGACAACTTTAACACTGATGTCGCACATCACAGTACTGTTAATGTTTAAAAGATATGACAGCGAGAATAGCTTGAATTTGTTAGGCAAATACGAAGTGTAAACTATACTTTTCTCCGGCGGAAAAAAACTCGAGAGAAAAAGAAAGGGCCATGCTGATTTTATCTAATGTAAGGTTGTCTGATTGGTGCCGATATTGCAAAAAAAAATTGAGGAATGTATGAATGCTGTCGCTGTCTGAGATATAATATTACTGTCTGATTTAAAGTGCCGATTAACTTTAAAGTCCAAGTTCACTGCAGGTTTACAACTGAATAAGCGAAGAAATGTCTGCCAGAAACTCCACTCTTTTGTGGTGTCTCGAAGCCCAAACACTTATGCTAGAATGGAACTTTAGCACTGTCTAGGAGCATAATCACTAAGGGTGAAGAGAAAGATCTCGAGAACAGAGGTCATGAGAATTACGCGCGAAACCATAGATATTTGTTTCCCTTCTGAGTTACAGCACATAGAACTTTGAGGAAGAATTTTTTATCAACTAGACCGATGAAACGGATAAATGAATGTTGATGGAAATATTTTTTTATTCATGTCATTGTATCTGAAAATAAAAAAATACTCTCGAAAATAACGTTATACTTCGCTTCAAGCTGACAGCTGCACTTTTGGGGGCTGCGCTTGTTGGCACTGCGCTTTCCTCATAGACCCGGCGGCACCAGCATTGTCACAAGAAAGGTACGACGAACCTTGTACTCGGAATTTCAAGGACCGAGGTTCGATGCCCCTTTAAATACAAACTTTTGCCCGCTTAAACAAAACATTATTTTGCATTTTCATATGGTTTATACTTAAATAAAATGATCTATTTCAGACGAAACAAAATTGGAAAAACTCCGAAAAATTCACTCTCGTTTGTTGTTTGTAGCCCAGGCTGCTTGATTCAGCCAGCACGTGTCTCTCCATCAGCCAAACACGGCCACGTTATGTGCAGTATGTGTACATTTTTTGTGATCTCAGTCACTTCTGTATATTTTTTAAAGCGTTCTTCACAGTCGCATTCTCCGAGGTCGAAATAAGCTCTCATGTAGCGGAAAACTAGTGCGGACGCGTATTCAGCGCGCTATTCCAATTCATATTATTTATATTCATATTATTTATTTTATTAATATCTGAACCAATAATGTTGCGCGGGACTGAATTTCATTTCAAATGCTCTTTGAATTCCGTTTCTTATTGCGCAAAATATGCAGGTATGTTATTACGGGGGAAATCTGTGAGTTCGACAAGGATTATTGACATCTTGATGATGGGCATGGACTATTGGTAGTCTTTACTGATGTTTCTAGATAGGAATGCCGAGATAAAATGATTGCTCCTTACACAGAGACAAAGAAAAATACATTCCGGAATGCTTCCCTTTGCCACATAGTATTCAAACTGGTTCTCTAGCACTACTGTATAATTATTCGCAGGATACTTCCTTTAATAGAAAAAGTGCGCAGAGCTACATTCATGTAATTACGGTTAACTAATAAATTCTGAAGTTGAAGGTACATACATACATACATACATAGTTGAAACATCTCAACGGATTTTGAACATCGGGCTGAAACGGGCGTACGGTTCTAGGGTCCCAAAATTCTAGGGTCCGGAAATGGAGAGGCCCGGGCTGGTCGAGTCGTTGGGCGCGACGGGCCGGGCCGGCCCCAAATTTTTGGGGGGCCCGTTAGCACCTCTGACACATCAAAGTGTTGATCCAATGACGCAAACAACGGGCGGCAAGCATGAGCTCTCTGCAACATACGCGGCTCATGCCTGATCAGCACCTAAAGAGAACAACGGTGGACTCGTGAAGGAAGTCTCCTCGGTTTCAGGTCGTCGAGGATTTTATAATTGTCGTCAAGGCAAACTCGCCGCCGGTTGCAGGCATTCGAAGGCGAAAGAAGGTTCGGCGGATCGAGTGCGAAAAGAGAATGAGGAACCTGCGGAGCGAATCGAATTATCAGAGAGTAAATGGCCTCTTTTTGAGTTCTGAGCAATCGAATAAAATGTTTTGCTTAAAAGAAAGAAAAAAAAACTCAATTTTAAATTCGCGCCTTTTTGCCTGACACAAGGCCTAGAGTGCATGGACACAAAAAAATTGTTTGAAACAATCATTGTTTTGTCGTAAAACTGATACAATATTGTTTGATATATCAAACAATGAAAAATTTTTTTTGATATGTCAAACAATATTGTTTCAGTTTTACGCCGAAACAACAAACATAGTTGCAAACAATTTTTTTTGTGTGTGGTCAGAGAAATTCGATTTGATTATGATTAGGTTTCGTGCTCCTTTAAATATTATGCGGCAAGAGAAGGAGCAAGGAATGAGGTGAGTGGAGGTGGAAAATGGCTGGCCCCGATTCGGCCCGCCCGGCTCTTCTAATTGGAAAATAGAATTGCCTTACCAGAATGGCATGACACATGCTGCCGTATATGAAAGGGGCGAGAAGATGAGGACGAGACCCAGGATAACCTCAACACTCGCCGGCTGATACTTGGCAAGCACCTGAAGTGAGAATAAAAATTGTTTAAAAATTGTTTTTATTAAAAAAAAAATTTGATTTTTGTTGTTGTTAAATAGCACACATATTAACATTACACTTAATGAAGCTATATAATTCTAGAGGTGCACAAGAAATCAGTGGTGACGAACGCGTAATGTTTGAACCAATGGAACCAATGGTATTGCGAATTAAAAAAAAAAATGTTTTTTTTTCTTTTCTTGATGTAATGGGGCCAGAATTTACAAAACAGAATTGGGTACCTGTATCATGAAATAGATAAGCTGCACAGCGAAGCTCGACGCAGACATTACAATTAGGCCTTGTTCGAAATTCGCAACAGTTTGCCCTTGTAGACCCTAAAAAAAGCTACATTTGGCATCTCTGAGAAAATGCGACCTAAAAAATACTCAAGTGCTTTTCACTCACTTTGATAAACCGCTTTTGTCTAGCTGCCTTTAACAGCAAGAAGACGTTTAGAATGAACGTTACAAAGTTCAAGCTGGCGAGGTAGACTGTTTCGACCATTTCTTGAAACTGTAAAGTTTCAATTTTTAATTTTTATATCATATCAGGAAATGTATATTGATATGACAATGATATTTTAATAGCTTTTCTTGTTGTTGTTTTTTTGCATTAACAAGGCCTCATAACATTAATTTTTCTTCTAATATAAAATTAATTTATTTAGGATTTCTGCCGACATTTTTGTCATCCAACGTCTTTGGATAGCATATCGTATCGTTGATTGAGGAAACGCTGCAGAGAAACTTAAAGCCGACGAAGCCGTTCGGAACGCAGAAGAGAAGAGGAAGGACGAAGAGGGCGAGCACGGAAAGATGGAAAATCAGCGTCCTTTCCTGAGTGTGAATTTATATGGTTCAGAATTGTTCATGAATGATAGTTCAGAAAATTAATGTAGACTTGACCATTTAAATAAATATACGTCATTCAAGTAAAGCATATTACAAAAAGAAAGAAAGAAATTTTGTCACTTTCTTAGAGCGCGTTGCCCCCGAAAGGTTGCTTGCTCGATTGAAAGCAATGATGAAAAGTCCTTGCAGCTGCATTCCCTGTCAGAGAAAATATGTCTCAAAGATGCACAACAATTATTTCACATTTCACAAATAAAACATGCAGAAAGCGTCCATGCGCCTTCAAAACCAATCAACAAGTACATATGTACCAACGGTGCGGGAATAACAAGAAGTATCTTCCCGCTCCTGCCGTATTAGCAACCAAATTTTTAGACATGGAAACGTCATCGAAAAACGAAACAGTGTCAGACGTTGAAAAAGGCTAGAAAGACATGCGGCCTGATAAAGGATCACTGATCACAACTGTAGTCTCGTTGAATTTTCTAATTTTTCGCGCTCAGGCTAAATAGCGCGAATTTGAACTTGAATTTTGAGTTCTTACTTGCGCATAATGGTCGATTCCATCGGCAAGCCCAGCTATCTTCTTTTCGTTCAGCATTTTGAAGAAGGGCGTTGCGAAGGCCAGCACACTAATTTGTATGGCTGTGAAGTTCATCGCGAGAGCGAACATGTCCTGAGCGGAAAACTTATATCAGCTCCGCCCACCCGTCCACCATTAAACTGAAAGAAAGCTAACCACAAATCCACAGTAGACGATCAGACGAATTGTATCATAGGCAGAAAATGCGCGGTCCCTGAGAATCCGGATGTAGACGACGGTTGCGATGACAAATGTCGGCAGTGAAATGAGAAGCATCATCGAAATTGAAACTGGCGCTCCGTAGCGGAACAAGAAGCGCTGGTGCAATAGAAATATGTACATAATGTATAAATATAAAATAACTGTCGGCAAGTGCCGAGTATAGGAAGTTCTTTTCCCCCATCCTACTAATGAATCATTCCTCCGCTTCATCTATTTTTGGTAAAGGAAAAGAATTCTAGATGAGTTGTTTTTCACCCTTCTCTTCTGCCAGACATATGAAAAGGTCTATATGAATCACCATCTCCTCCTCTTTCCTTGATATTGTGACAGAAGACAGAATGTCTGGAATGCTTTCTATCGTGCTTTAAAAGGAGAAGTCAAGCACTTATTATTCATTTTACTCTCTTCATTTCGATTTTATGTTTGAGATGAACGGTTTAATTACCCAAGTTTGAGGGAGAATAAAGGATACCTGTCTTCTTGCTCGCAACAATAACAACTTAATTAAGCTATTCAATCATTATAAAAACACCAAAAAGCTTATACTCTACTAAACATAAATACAAATAAAGAACTAGTAACTAAAGTAATCTATTTAATCATAGAAAAACCCACCAAGAATTCGTTATTTCGATCAAAGTACATTGTGCCCGAAGAAGCGCTGATAATCTGCAAATAAGTATTTAACCCTTGTTTCTACCAGTTTCCGGAGGATCAGAAGTGAATTGCTGGGAAGCAAAAGAGAGAGCACACCAGCGAATATGGTTCATCTCTTAAGGAAACCCATCTTTTCTGACAAGCTTTAACGCTGATGTCGCACATCACACTACTGCTAATGTTTAAAGGATATGACAGCGAGAATATGTAAACTGTTCTTTCTCTGGCGGAAAAAAAACGGGAGAGAAAAAGAAAGAGCCATGCTGATTTTATTTAATTTAAGGTTGTCTGAATGCTGCCAATATTGCAACAACAAAAAATTAGAGGAATGTATGAATGCTTTCGTTGTCTGAGATATAATTGCTTTCTGATTTGCGGTGACAATTAACTTTTAAGTGAACTGCATGTTTACAACTGAATAAACGAAGAAATATCTGCCAGAAACTCTGCTTTTTTATGGTGTCTCGATACCCAACACTTAAGCTGGAATAGAACCTTTTTAGCTCTGACTATGAGCATAATTACTAATGGTGAAGAGAAAGATCTCCAAGAGGTCATGAGAAGCACGCGCTAAATGGTATTAACGTCGAGGGAGCACCAAGGATATTTGTTTGCCTGCTGAGTTACCGCATATTGAACTTGGAGGAATTATTATGAGAGGTCATCAACAAATTTTTCAGCAAGACCGATAAAATGAAAAAATGAATGTTGATGAAAATATTTTTATTCACAATGTCTATTTTCATTGTATCTGAAAATAAATAATACTCTCGAAAATAGCCTTTATTCGACACTTCTAGCTGACCGCCTCGCTTTTGGGCACTGCGCTTATTGGCGCAGCGCTTCCCTCATACACCTGGCACAAGCATAACACTTTTTGTATTCTCAATATACTTATTTCTATACAGAAATAAAATATCATTTCCAGCGCTTGCATTCAACTTGTCTGGCTGCATCTTTTCTAACTCGCATGTTCTAGTAATTCTATAGTACACCGAGGGTTTTTTGTTACACAAACTCGTTCATATGCTCAAGAGGTTTCGTTTATAGAGCCCCACGAAAAGAAATCCAGAGTTGTCGGCAAAAGCCTGACAACACGTCGTCCGAAAGCATAAAAGCAACATAAGAATCTTTGGTGCACGAGGATCACTTGTACCATGTTTTCTTACTTCATTGTAAGCTTCATTTTATGTGGCCTTGTATAACCCACCATAGCCAAGTTTGAGAAGACTGGCGCCGTCAAGCGATAATGCGACATTCTTCTCATTATCCAACAAGAGGCCTTATTTGACTTCAACTTAGAAAGATCAATACAAGAATATAGGCAGAAACTGATATTTACTTGCACTCTTCGCAGATAAATTTGGTACCGAATTTCATTGGGAAAGAGATTCCTTATAATCAAATTATAAAATCAGTGAACAATCGACAAGTTCAATTGAAAAGAGCGATTCAGTCAACTTTGCAATGATAGGAATCTTGCGGTTGACAACTGCACGATGTATTCAACATCACGAGGTCGTAATCAGATGAAAAATTACATCGAATTGCAATTCATAAAAAGAAAAAGCTGTAAAAGCTGCTTCAGACTACTTAATACCAGTCTTCCTTGCAAGCGTTAACCCACCAAGAGCTTGTCTGATTTTCCGGTCAATTCGACGTCGATTTGTACTGTCGTAAGCCGTAATTGAGCAGAATGTTTACTTGTTTTGGTTCATATGTGGAACCACGTTGGCAAGAATAGACTCTACGCAGAGGCTCTCAATTCTTGGTCCTACCCTATACAGAGCATGGCGCTTTCATACCCATCAAAAAGGTGGGGATTATTTCTCCCACGCTGACACAATCAGACAGTCCTGCAAAGAATCGCTTCCTACGCTTTTTGGCGATGAGCATTCATGCTATTCTACCAACTGTCCAGTTTCAAAGATTGGATACATATGTAAAGTTGAGCTCTGCAGCCAATAGGCGGCATTTACATATATTCGCTTTGAGAGCGCGAAGACAGCATTCCTTCTGATCCCCCGGAAGGCACAGGAAGAGAATGGGTAGACTCTAAACTTGATTTCAAAATGAAAAAATCAACACATTTTTGCGAAACCGGTGCCAGTGTTGTCAGGATAATTGCATTACTGATATTGGTATGAAATATTGGTTCAAATGTTGCTGAAATCCACAGTACAGTGAACAAAATGAGAACGACTTTCGTAAATGCATTTCTATAAAAAAAAATATAATTTAAAAAAAAAAACGTTTCCTAGCTCTGTATTAAATCTCTACTACTCTGTTCATGACTTTCATCGTCCATAATCCATCCATTTAAAGATTCTCTTTTCTATGCAGTCTCTTCAATACTTCATTTTCTTTACATTCTCATTCTCCATAAGTAAATTTGTCTTTGGCATAATAAAAAGTACAATGTCAGTACAACGTACCTATATAGTATATTGAGAATTTTGAGCTTTGGTACTTTTCCATTTAAGTATATATTTAAAGAAAACTTACACACTTAATAACTCATCTTATTAAATTATGTATTACATTATGCAAATTTGAGATAATGCAGTAGTATATCTAAATCACTTCCCTTACTCTCACCTCTTCAGTCCTACTAGTCTTCAGATCAGTGGGCGGCTGTCTTCAGGTCAACGTCTCAATTTACAGTCAGCAAGAATCGCTTTTCGTCATACATATATGTATCTAATTTGGAAACTACATATATGTATAGATTTATTACACAATACGGACAATAATCTCACAATCAGGAAATTATTTTACTTAACTTCAGAGCTGCCTTTTACTCCGTGGTCTAGGCAGACTCGAGGAGGAGAGCACATGGAGGAGGGAATGGCGGAGGAGAGCAACAGCCGCGGGAGCAGCGATGATTCGGCTTCTCTCTATTGTACTTCATCTCTTTAGAAAGATAGAGGAAGAATGAGAGGGAGAAAGAGTGAATCAGTGACTTCAAAGTGAGCGAATTTGACACATACATTTTGGCATTATGGTGAGTCGCTTTGGAACGGACGCTTCTGAGACGGCAGACATCAATGCGGAGCGGCTCAGCAGACTCATCAGCGTCCTCGAGCATACGGTCAGTGATATCTTCCATGATTCCCTTGCATTCTCGTCCCAATTGAAGAGTGGCCGTTTTCAGACAACCGAAGGCGCCACGGCTCTCCTCGACCTTCTGAGCGATCGCAAGCACTTGACGGATGGAGGTATTGTCATTGATGGTGGCTGCTTTTCCTTTCTGAACGCGGAAAAAGAACGTCTTGGCAATACGATCATGTTTTCAGAGATCGCCATTGCATTCAAGCATCACGGTGAAAGGAGAAAGATGGAAGAAAAGGAGTCTGAGGGACAAGAAGAGCGGGAGGGACAAGAAGAGCGGGAGGGACAAGAAGAGCGGGAGGGACAAGGAGAGCGCGAGGGCCAAGGAGAGCACGAGGGACAAGGAGAGCACGAGGGACAAGGAGAGCGGCGGGAGCGCGAAGAAGAGTCTGAGGAAGCAGAAGGAAGGGAGGGAGAGGGACAATGGGAGAGAGTACAGGATGAGGGAGGGTTCACTGCAGTGGTAAAATAACCCTCGTTATATCAGCCCAAAGTCCTTTTTGCCCATATATGTACATAGATATGTAGATATAGATTCGATAAGAATTACCCTTTTTTATATTCTTGTTTGTTGCCTCATTCAAATTGAAAAACGAGGCACTGCAAGTGATCTAGTGATAGAATGATCTAAGATTACAACGCCATATTCCAGGATCACGACGATGATTCGTATGAGGGTGACCAGCTCGTGTCCACCTCAGCTATTGAGGGCAAGGCTTTCCTGCACACGAAAACATATATGAATTGGCCGAGACGAGTACTAGAAAGGAGACAGTGTCAGGAGGCAAACCGACTATACCCAATGACCATATGTTTAGATTCACGGGCGCTCCCTGAGGACGTCGTTTTCGAGGGTGATTATGTAATGTTCGCTGTCTCCGAGCGGGTCCGACTACTTGAATTTACATTTAAACAATTATGACGATTTATTTATTTATTTATCATACATGAACTTAATATTTAATGTGACAGCACAAAAATAAGAAAGAAAATTCCTTCGTGTTGATGCGATTGCTAAGAAAGAGAGGGGGGGAAGGGGGGGGGGGGGGTAGGGATCGACGCAGACGAGTCAGGCAGCCACAGGAGGCAGGCAGCCATCGCACTTCCACTGGCGACGATTGGGAGGATTGGGATCCGGAGGAGGAGGATGCTGAAGACTTCGCGACTGACACCCGGCATCTCCTTCTCAACGTTCTGCTGCAATTGGTTGAAACACTTGAAGAGTACGCAGATATCAAACGCTGTCCATTTGTTCTCTTCCAGAACCAATGCGCATGCCATGATCTTCGCAACTTTATCTTCCGCTTCGATTTGCGTCCTTCCCTTTCCCGTTGGTTGCTAGGGATATTTCTGATATTTACTATGCAGAGAAATTGTGCATAATTATTATCTCCAAGCTCTGAAAAAGTATCTGAATTTTGTATATCCAAGGCTAAATCAGCAACAACGTTTACTTTCCTCATTCTTAAAAAGACCAATTCCAGTCGTGAACGAGGCATTCAATGAGCATCGACTTGAAGTCGAAGAGATGGCGGCTGGTGGGTCATGTGGTTTTGCACTCTATTCACCAATGTTGGGGTTTGGGTTGGGTAAACGGCAATTGGCGTTTAAAGAAACTTGATTGTGCAGTGGCATCGGGGGAGCGCGTCGCAGAGGGAATCTACGGCGGATGTCTCTTGTGCTGCCGTGACGAGCCTGTCGGGCCCGTTGGGTGTCGCGAGTGCCGCCAGCACATCGGCTGCACCAAGTTAGTCTTCTGACCTAGGAAGTGTATAGAAGAGACACTGACTCATATACATAGAATGCGACAAACGTTGTTTACCCCCCCCCCTTCCCGTTTTACTGATATATAATCTTGATCTACAATCCTGGATGGATACTCAAAGTTGCTTTCCGTAGATGTGCAAAGAAGTGGGCGCTGTGCGGCCGTGTCGGTGGCCCTCACTCGAGCTGCCCTCTCTGCAGGCATGTCTTGCGGTTTCTATTGATAATAGCTATTTTTATTCCCATCTATATTATAATGTTATACAAAGGAATTTAACTAACGTTTATTTTTGTGACTTTTTTTCTGGCTTGCAGACCGGACTGGGCTGACAACTATCTTGTATCAATGGCTGAGATGAAGACTGAGTAGTCAGTCTCTCCCTACGCCCTCTTTCCTCCGAGTCGAAGGTATAAAGCCCTGAGCTTGATGGATAATGATTCGATTGATTTGACAATACAACGGTTTAATGCATACATTTTAATAATTAAGCATTGTTAAATTGTGAAAGGTCTGAAATGATTGCTGAAATTCTGGAGTATCAGCTTAAAAAAGAGAGGAAGGAGTAGCCACGAATAGCTCTACTGCGGCCTACATCTGCAACAGGCTCGGCTAATGTCTGCCCACTCTTAATGTGGCAAGAGTGTTTGACCCCATAAGCGCGAAAGAGGATGAAATAGAAGACAGCGAGAGAGAGAGAGAGAGAGAGAACGAGAGACAGAGTGAGAGAGAACAAAAGACAGAGAGAGAAAAAAAGTCAGTTAGCTGATTGCACGGGTACAAAGAATGCCATCCCATTTTCATTCTTCACTGAAGATTGTAAAGTATTATGATTAGAAAGTTGCGCATACGAACAATTTTTGCATGAAAATAATAATTTTAGATATTTCTATCTATCGTATCCGAATGAGTCGTGCTAAAAAAAATGGAGTAATTAATGCAAATTCTGAGCATTTCCAAAGCACTTCACAATACTAAAGATTTTGAAACCATTTCGAAGTGATCATCGGAATATCGAGTTGTTTGCCTATTTCAGCAAGGCTATCCCTCAGTCGTTCAAGGAAAACAAACAAAGTTCAATACGAATCGTGCCTTGAGAGTACCAGGGCTGAATGTATATTTGCTAAAGTCTTTTGAAGAATATTTGTTAATGTCTATTTGTAGTTGAATTATATTGATTCCCCTCGTTCAAGCATTGTATATAAATGCTTCTTTAGCATTAAACAAGTTGAAAAAGGATGAGAAACTTCAACAAACTATTAGCAACTTTTATTCCTGTAAGTTGTTTACAACTTTTAAGGGAGGGAGTTCGGCGAAAATTTTTTAATTGCCGCTGAAGCTCGCAGTCTCATACGTGCTATTTTCATTAAGCCGGTTTGCGCGACTTGCGTGGTTTGCGTTTGGGTTCGCTCATTGGCATAACCAAGCGCTATATCATTGCCATTGTGTTCTCATGGCATTCCTAGTCAATCTCCCCTCCCTTGCTCGTCATGAGCGGTTGCTTTCGTCATTGTTGGCCAGGTGTTGGCCTGGATCCCTAATGAGATGAACCTTGACACGCCTATCCCGCCCCTCGTGTTCTGCATCGAAAGGGAGAGAAGTTGACTGCAATAACAGCGTCGTGTTATTTCAAATGTACAGACATAGTGGGCAATCCATGTCGATTCTTATTCACACTGTGATATGGCTGAGAAGGTGAAAGCAATGGCTGACACGCGTGGCTAGGGAGGGGGCGAATGCCGCCACGAATACGTAGCCACAACGTCTATACTTCCTGTTGCGGAAAGCGAAAACGAAAGATCTGCATATTTCATTTGGAATGCTCTATAAATTCTGTTGCTTATTGCACAAAATATGAATGTTATTACGGAGGAAATCTGTGAGTTCGACAAGGATTATTGACATCTCGATGATGGGCACGGACTATTGGTAGTTTGGTGATTTTTCTAGATAGGAATGCCGAGATAAAATGATTGCTCCTTACAAAGAGACAAAGAAAGATACATTCCGGAATGGTTCCCTTTCCCCACATATCTAAAAATAAGATAAAGAAAAATTATTCATTTAGAAGGAGGAGAATTCGGACGGGCACCTTTGTGCGATCGGCTATCTCGACGGCACTCAGGCTGGGCGTTTCCCTCGCGCCCTATTTACGGTGTGCAATTGGACAATCATTGGAAACGCTGACTAATTATTCAAGGTGCCTAAACATTAAGCATAATGTGAATTGTGAATGATTCTTGTACTCAGGCAAAAAGGCGCGAATTCAAGAGTGAGTTTTTGGTGCCTTTATAATAGCTGCTATCGCGTGATGGAAGTCATAATTGAAGATAGATTTCCATCTACGCCTTGTGAGTCCTTCATTCGAAAACGGAAGAAATTCTTCCTTATCGAGTTTGAGAAGAGCATCAGGAACCTGTCATGTATTATTAGTAGAAGTAAAAAGAGTAGACGATTATGCAATAAAATAAAAATAAACCGTTGAAAATATGGATCCGATAGTTCACTATCAATTGATAAGATACCAACCAGAACGGCGAGACACACGCTGCCGTAAAGGAAAGGGGTGAAGCAATGAAGATGACCGCAATTCCAAGCTCAATGTTGATTAGACGCGACTTGGCGTACATCTAAAAGAGAACTTTTTTGCTTTATTTGTTTCAGGTTACTCGAATGAAGAGTAAGTATACTGTAGAGGTGCACATCACTTTATCGTTTAATATTAGAATTTAATTTAAACTTCATCAATGAATCACCTCTCGTTTAGTGCACACAGAAAAAATATTCGTAAAATTTTTGATCCGCCGAAAGGGCTAACAAGGGAACCATCTAAGCATAACCCGGCGGATTTTGATCGCACCTATCCAGATTGATAGACCAAGTCGAGAAATGATGAAAACCATTTTCACTTTTTCCTAAATGGCCTCCGGCGATTTTATATTGATTTTTAAAAATTTGCATAAATTGAGGAGATAATTTGCTCATAAATATTTTGCCATTATCGGCATCTAGCTTGAAAGTAAAATACATGGCCTGCGTGGCGCAGCGGGTTGCCTGCTAGCTTTCAATTTTGAGCGTCACAGGTTCGAACCCCATTCGGTTCAAATGTTTTGCTTTATTTTTTAAAATTTAAATTTTAAATAAGTATTTTCATACCAAAAAAATTTTCTTATTAAAATTGTTCCCACGACTTATTGTTTACGAATCCACAATCACCTAAACAATTCGCAAACCAGAAACAATTCTTCTTCCACTTCTGCAACCACATTACAACCCTATTTATACTACTTAACTTTTGGAAAGTAGGTCAGAATTAAAAAATAATCTTTATATTCATGTTCTTCACACCAAATAACCCCCCCCCCCCTCTATAGTGCTTTTGGGGGAAAAACTTTTATCGATATTTTTAGGGCAGGAGTAACCTAATAGGCCATAATGGATTCGCAACCATGGGTGAAGTGAACACCTTCCAATGCCCTTATAGACAAGATGAAAGCCCTCGTTACACGAATTTAAAGTGTATTCGAACTCTCCTCTCATCGGAATAAATTTTTTTTTTCGTATGTACTTCTCCATACTTGAATTCCAAAACTACAGGAGCTACAGTTGTACTATTCCCACCCTAGAAGTGGAACTTTAAAAAAAAACTTTTTTCACTGAAATGCATTCCAAGGGGGTTTTCGGTACGGGGAATACGAATAGCATATCTATTTGTTATCTTGTCGGTCAGTTTCACGGTAAGTTTGGCAAGGTGATGGAAGTATGATACTCACTTTGCGAGGGTCGTTGAAGCCAGAGCAAGAAATGAATATGATATTCGTTTTTCCCGTGCCGAAAACCGCCATGGAATGAATTTCAGCGAAAAATTTTTTTTCTGAAGTTCGACCTCTGGGGTGGGAATAGAACCCGTAGCAAAAGATTTCAACCGAATGGGGTTCGAACCTGTGACATTCAAAAGCATAAGCGAGCACGCAACCCACTGCGCCCTGCAGGCCTGTTCAATTGCTTAAGCCAGACATTAACAGTGGTAAAGCCACTAAATTCTACGATTTTATGCAAACTTTAAAAATCAATATAAAATCGCCGGAGGCCATTTAGGAAAAAGTGAAAATGGTTTTCATCATTTCTCGACTTGGTCTATCAATCTGGAGAGGTGAGATCAAAATCCGCCGGGTTATGCTTAGATGGTTCCCTTGTAAGTAAATATTCGTAGAATCTAGCTTTTCGAGCTCGGACGTTTGCGCCCAAAGGAAGTATTCGTAGTACGTATCACAACAAACAGGTCAAAATTACATTTAAAAATTCATTACTGGTAAATGCCTGAAGTAATTCTATAGAATGAAACTCCGATTAATAGATCTTTTAACGCTCTATGCAAATAAAAATGTCCCCAAAAAGTGCCTTCTGACTGTAAAGCCGAAAGTGAGGCTTAAATATTTTGACAACGTAAAACAAGATCAAAAAATCGTTAAACGAAAAAGAAATGTATGGGAAAGTTGTTACCTTTCGCGAAAGCTATCGATTGATATATGTATAACGTGTTTAGCTTGTATTCCGAACATGAAGCCATACAGCTCCAAGCACCCCCGCCCTTGAGAGTGAGAGAGAGAGAGAGGGAGAGGGAGAGAGACATTGCCTGAGGAGAGAGAGTGAGAAAAATGTGGTAGAGAAAGCTTTTCTCTCTCTCTCTCTCTCATTCTCTCACACTGTCTCTTTTCTCTCATAGCAGCCTTTTTTTAAAGAAAAGCAAAATCAAAAGCACCGAATCCTTAAGAAATAATGGCTTTTTTTTAAAAGAGATGAGAGAGGTAGAGTGCGATGCGTAAACCATACATACATACTTATTTCATACATATTACGGTGTGAACACCATTGTCGATCGGTTAAAATTGACGACAAATCGCTTTTTTGTACGTATCTCATTTCCATTTTCTTTCTTTCGTTTTGTCTATCTCCCTCTCTTTTTCTCCTTCTCTCTCTCTCTCTCTCTCTCTTTTTCTGTCTGTCTGTCTGTCTGTCTGTCGTTCAGTCAGTCTGTCTGTCTGTCTTTCTGTCTGTCTGTGTTTGTCTCTCTCTGTCTCTGTCTCTGTCTCTCTCTCTCTCTCACCCTCTCCGCAGCGAGCAAGACAATGGGTGCATGTATACTCGCAAAGTATTTCGCTCATTAGCACTCATTCAGCAACAACATACAATTAACAGGCTGTGAATGAAGGCGAAACACAAATTTTTCACTTTGTTTGACATTTGTAGTGTTAATGATTCGAAAAAAAAACATTTAGTCTAATTAATAGAGATTGACAGAGGTAGAAGAAGAGAGATGAGAGAGAAAGAGAGGTGAGAGAACGAGAGAGAGAGATGAGAGAGTGAAAGATGAGAGAGAGAGAGAGAGAGAACATCGTTGAGCAAATGACCCCCCCCCCTCCCCTATCACTAGGTTATCCAATACCGAATGGTGCGGGGGTGGGTTGGTGGCCTGGTGGTTACCGTGGGAAAATTGCACGCGGGGGGTGGTGGTTCGGGTCCGGTCAGGAGCAAAATGTCTTTCTCTCTCTCTCTCTCTCTCTGTCTACCTTCAGGCACAAGCAAGGACGACGACTCCCAACATCACAACGGATCACAGGTTAGCTAAATTATCTACTTTTGCGAACTTTATGGGCATTCTATTCTATTTCACTGCTATTTTGTTCACTAAACGCTCGAAAACTTAGTAAAAGATGCCATTCGCAAAGGTAAGATAATTAGCTAACCTGATCCGCAGGATGGTGGGCAGCGATGAGAGAGAGAGAGAGAGAGAGAAAGAGAGAGAGAGAGAGAAGAGAGAGAGAGAAATTGTCACTTTCATTAAATAATGCGAAAAGTAGCACAAATGGGTGTAAAACTAATTATAACGGACGAAAGAGGAGCAGACTTGGCACGAAAATGACAGAGAGGATGTAGCAGACTGTCTGCTAGATAGATATCAAAAAAAAAATTCGAGAAAATTCAGATAAACACCTTTAAACTGTGCAAAAAATGGCAAAAAGTTATTGCGCCTGGGGGACCCGGCTGCCCGCGGCAACATTCTACGAATAGTTCCTTTGGAGACACTAATTCTCCCTGCGGTATTCAAATATCAAATAGTTTAGTGTTACGTTAATCACAATAATATATTCGTACCTCCTTTCGTGATATATCACGAATATTTTTTCAGTGTGCGTACTAAATGCATCTGGCAATAGAAGTGGCGCAAATTTAAATGTAAAAATATTTTAAATGAAATAACAATTACCTGAGTTGCAAAGTATAAAAGTTGCGCAGCGAAGCTTGCGGCAGACATGACAATGAGACCCTGCTCGAAGTTCGTGACTGTTTGGCCAGTCAGTCCCTTAAAGGAACTCGAAAGCCCATCGCAATCTATTTCAATTTTTTTGATCTCACGTTTTTCTACATCACATACTTTCTCGATTCAAGAGTAAGTTTGGTTCTACTTTAATAAAAGGTGAAATTAACTTTATCATTTGAAATAGCTCAGGACTCACTTGTACAAGCCGCTTTTCACGCGCAGCTTTTAAAAGAAGAAATACATTTAGGATTAGAGTAGCAACATTTAAAAAGGCGAGGTAAACTGCTTCGAGCATTTCTTGCAGCTGAAAAATGTTCACTTTTTTACATTATGTAATGCGCGGAAGGACTTTTGCAATTTTTTTCTTTTGAGCAAAACACCTTTTTGTCGATAAATTTGTAATATTATTTTTTATACATTTTGATTGTCCAGTGTCTTTGGCTGGAAGGTGGTGTCGTTAAGTGGAGTGACGTAGCAGAAGTACTCGAAGCCGATGTAGCCATTCGGGAAGCAGCAGAGGAGAGGAAGGAAGAAGAGAGCAATGAGCGACAGACGGAAAAGCAGAGTTCGCTGCTTTAAAGAAGATTTAGTGTGATTATGACGTAATGGAACATGAAATTCGCTCGCAATTTATATTTCTGTTTTCTTGGCCATGAACATATGTAGGTCACAAGCTTTCTCGCTCTAGTGTCAGGTAAAGGCGCGATAGTTCAAAACTGAGTTCTGGTTAGCTTAATTATCTTTTTTTCCTTTTTCAACTAATTTAATTACCCATTTTTCCTTTTCAAAGTGGCATATTTCACTCTTTAATGAAAGAGAAGAAGAGATGATCTTACATTCTTAGATCGTGTCTGCCTTGAGAGGTTAATCGCTCTGTTGAATGCAATGATGAAAAGGCCTTGAAGCTGCATGCCCTGTAAACAAGAACAATTTTTTTTTATAGATTGCGTCTCTCTAAATAACGTGCTCGCTTGCTCTTGTATCTCAGGCAAAATGGCGCGAATTCAAAAGTGAATTCTTTTTGGCTACTTTTGCCTGACCTGTGCATAGTGGTCGAGTCCATCTAGCCAGCTCGCCGTGTTCGTTTCATTCAACATCTGATAGAATTGCCTCATAAAGGCAAATCCGGTCAGTTGGATCGCAACCAAATTCATGAACCAAGCGAACATGTCCTAGTGATAAGACTTACATACATAGTTGTGGTTCCGCCCACCAGTCCACCCAAAATTCTAAACGTTTTGTAGCTCTAGTTTACGGCAATAAAATAAAATTGTCTAAGGAATTAGTAGCAGGAGAACGAACGCAACGCATACTTCACGCGTCACGGCTACCGTTTTAGGAATTCTTTCCTACTATTTATAGTATGTCTATTTAATCAATAAATACTGAAGTTTTGGATATTTGCCAAAAATTGCAGGGCTTGATTCAGCGTGATAGATTTTCTAAGAAAAGTGTTTAGGGTAGCCAACCACAAAGCCACAGTAGACAATCAGACGAATAGTTTCATATGATGAGAAGGATTTATCTTTGAGGATACGGATATAGACAACACTGGCGAGGGCAAAGGTCGGAACAGAAATTAGAACTATCAACGAGACAGCGACCGCTGGGCCGTAACGAAACATGGTCTTCTGAAGTTAAAGAAAATTGTGATTTTTAAAGTTGAAAAGAAAGTGAATTGTCTTACCAAGTAGCCGACATTGTGCTCCATGTTCAAAATCCTAGGAAGAATAATTGGATGAAATGTTGTTAGTTTGCAGCGGCTGAACTGCTTATTTTCAAGGAAGTAGAGATATTGCAAGAATGTACATTAGTACATGCATATGTACATATAGTTAGACTAGAATATAAAACAAATTTCTACGGGAAAAGTCCGTACAAACAGGTAAAAAATTAAAGAATAAAAAAAATTCTTGAGATTCAGTGGTGTTGACCGAGCTTTTGCTCACTTGCAGTAAAGTAAGAAAGGTAATGAGAAGGTGGTATGTGAAATTGTGTTGACTTGTATTTCCTTTCTCGGTGACAGCGATTTAAGTTACGAATTACTCTGTGTAATTGAAGGTTCTCTTTGTTGGTGTTGAGGAAAGCGATGCTTGCAACGGTTACTACTTCATGATTATTAAATTCGACTCCTTCTTTTTTTGGTAGGCTTGTAATTTGTAAAATTGTCAAGTAATTGGCAGGTTTGCGAGCTGAGATTCCTTTACGCGAAAACATGTTTTTAATGTACATGCATACATACAAACAGTATCTCTAAGTCAAGCCCTAAACTGCATATCAAAGAGTTGATCCAATGAGGACAAAGAACGGGGTAAGCATGAGCTCTCTGCACTTCTGCTCATGCCTAAAGAGAATGATGGACTCGTGAAGGATGTCTCGGTTTCAGGTAGTCGAGGAATTAATAATTGTCGTCAAGACAAACTCAACGCCATTCGAAGGCATTCGAAGGCGAAAGAAGGCCTTGCGGATCGAATGCGAAAAGAGCATGAGGAACCTGCGGAGCGAACAGAATTTATAAGAGAGTAAATGGCCACTTTTTCGAGTTCTGATCGTGAGCAATCGAATAAGGTTTTTTGCTTCATTATTGCGAGGCAAGAGGAGGTGGAGGGGGTAGGGGTTGAAAACAGGGATGTCAAAAACAAGGCCCGTGCCGGGCCTCAAGGGTAAGCGGGCCGGTCCGGGCCAGGCCCCACCTTCAATACGTATATGGGTCCGGGCACGCCAATTTTGCAACGTATCGGGCCGCTTTGGACATCCTTGGTTGAAACTGCCCGGCCTCGTCTAGGATAACTCGGCCCAAACTCGACCCATCCAATTGAAACACGGAATCGCCTTACCAGAATGGCATCACACATGCGGCCGTATATGAAAGAGGCCCGAAGATGAGCACGAAACTGAGGATGACCTCAATACTGCCTGGCTGATACTTGGCAAGCACCTGAGGAGAGCAGAAAAATAATTTAGAAAAAAATAAATTATGGTTAAAAAAAAATTATTTAAAGTGGAAAGCTTAAAAGAATTATATAACGATCATAATTTTTTTGTTTAATAGCACATATTAACAATATACTACAATTCTTGAGGCATGCCTGTGGAAAGAGCACACGGTGAAATCAGTGAGGGGTTACGCGTAATGTTTGAACCAGTAGAATTCTGAATGGTCTGAGTGCAATGGGGCAGGCATTTACAAAACATTCAATACAATAATAAGTTGCCTGCGTCAAGAAGTAGATAAGCTGCACAGCGAAGCTCGACGCGGACATTACAATTAGGCCTTGCTCAAAATTCGTCACGGTTTGCCCTTGTAGACCCTAAAAACACTACAAATGGTATCTTAGCAAATTGCTGCCTAAAGAATATATGTATTCAAGTGCTTTTCACTCACTTTAACAAACCGCTTTTGTCTAGCTGCCTTAATCAGCAAGAAGACATTTAGGATGAATGTTACAAAGTTCAAGCCGGCGAGGTAGACCGTTTCGATCATTTCTTGAAATTGCAATTTTTATACAACTGTTTTATTTTTACATCTGTTTTATTTTTACATCAGAAACTGTAATTTTTATATCGATGAACAAAGAAGCTGAAGCTTCGGCGTCTTTTTTTATTGCTTTGTTTGTTGTTGTTTAGATTAACTGAATCTCATAAAGTTATTTCTTTCTCTTGAACGGTTACAATTTATTTGTTTAAGAATTCTGACATTTTTGTCATCCAATGTCTGCGGATGGCAAATCGTTTCGTTGAGTGGGGAAACGCTGCAGAGAAACTCAAAGCCGACGAAACCGAAAGCAGAAGAGAAGAGGAAGCACGAAGAGGGCGAGCACGGAAAGGCGGAAAATGATAGTCCGTTCCTGAGTGTCAATTTATATGGTTCCGAATTGTTCCTGAATCATAGAGCAGTAAAAGAGGTTATCTTTACCGTATTAAGAAGATGTGTACATGGCATGTTAATAAAGCATATAACAAGAAAAAAAAAAGAAATTTTGTCACTTTCTTAGAGCGCGTTGCCCCCGAAAGGTTGCTTGCTCGATTGAAGGCGATGATAAAAAGTCCCTGCAGCTGCATGCCCTGCTAAAATAATTAACAACTAAATTTTCAGCAAGAGATGAGAGATAGAGAGGTCAGAGAAAAGCGAGACAGTGTAAGACGTTGAGAGAGGTAAATACACATGTGGCTTGACAAGGAATCACGGGTCACAACTGTAATCTTGTTGAATTTTTCTGATCTTTCGCCCTCACAATCAGGCCAAATAGCGCGAATTTGAAATCGAATTTTCGTCTACAAACTTGCGCATAATGGTCGATTCCATCGGCCAGCCCTTCGTTTCATTCAGCATTTTGAAGAAGGGCGTTGCAAAGGTCATCACAGTAAGTTGGACGGTTGTGTTCATCGCGAGAGCGAACATGTCCTGAGCGGAAAACTCATATTAGCCACGCCCACCCGTCCACCATAAAATCCTGAATGCAAAAACTTACCACAAAGCCACAGTAGACGATAAGACGAATGGTTTCATAGGCAGAAAATGCGCGGTCCCTGAGGATCCGAATATAGACGACAGTTGCGATGACAAAGGTTGGCAATGAAATGAGAAGCATCATCCAGATTGTAACTGGCGAACCGTAGCGGAACACGAATCGCTGAAACATTAATATATATTTATATATATACATATAAATATATATATATATATATTTATATATATATATTTATATATATATATTTATATAAATATATTTATATATATGTATATATGTAAATATATTATGATTATAATAAAATAACTTTATTAATCATTCAGAAACACACAATAAAGTATATATACTATGAGCGATACAAAAAAGAACTAATAACTAAACTTACTAACGATAAGCGATTCAATAATAGCAAAAATTCCTACCAAAAATTCGATATTCATTGTGCGCGAAGAAGTTTTGATAATCTGCAAATAAGTATTCAACCCTTGTTTCTAGCAGTTTTCAGGGGATCAAGAGTGAATTGTAGAACGCTAAAGTAGAGAGCACACCAGCGAATATGGTTTCTTTACCTTACGGAAACCCATCTTTTCTGACACCCTTTAACGCTGATATCGCACGTCATATTACTGCTAATGTTTAAAGAAAGGATAGCGAGAGGAGCTTAAATAAAGTATGCAAATTTGTGTTAGACGAATGCGGAACTGTAAACTGTAATTTTCTCTGGCGGAAAAAAACGCGATAGAAAACGAAAGAGCCATGGTGATTTTATTTAATTTAAGGTTGTCTGAATGCAGCAAATTTTGTAATAAACGATAATTTAGAGGCATATATGCAAGCAAGCTACCGTTGTCTGAGATATAATTGCTTTCTGATTTGCGGTGACGATTAACTTTTAAGTGAAGATTTGCTGCATGCTTACCAACTGAATAAACGAAGAAATGTCTGCCAGAAACTCTGCCTTTTTATGGTGTATCGAAGCCCAACACTTAAGGCGGAATAGAATCTTGTTAGCACTGACTATGAACATAATCACTAATCAGAAGTCTTAAATCTACGGTATAGTATTATGATTCCTCAACAGCTGAATCGATACTTTGCTGTTCACATTGACTACCAGCATACAAATTCCACACTTTATCACATTTGGGTCGAGGGCCGTGGGTTGGGTCTACATAATCCCCTTTTCCTTGCTCGCGCCGCCACTCACCTGAATTGAATATAAATTTAAAAACGACAAATCTACAACTGAAGACAGGGTTTTATAACAATAAAAAAAAACTTCTTTTTTATTCGCATGTGCGATTTCTTTTAATGTTCTTGCCATCAAATATATGCGCGAGAGTACCTTCTATTTCTTCTTCGCATTTCCTTTCTCCTCCGTCTTCGCCTTAATTTAAAAGAACTTTTTTGTCAAATTCAACTATAAATTTATGTACAATAGGAATTCAACTAATTCTTTATTTATGGAGTCTTAAATTCAAAGTTGCAATTTGTTCCAGTTATCATTTCTTGGCGTTTCAATTAAAAAAAACTTGAATTGAGAAAAGTTTCCAGAAATTTCCTTTGAAATAAAAAAAATTATAATTCAGATTTAAATAATTTTAATTTGGCGCCAACCTTGACATGAAAGATAACGTTAAAATCCTTGTTCATCTTGAGTGTCTTGATCGATACCGTCTTTTCGTCGGCACCCTGCACGACGCCACTCTTAAATTTAGTGATTTTTTTTAGTTAATTGAATATTCCTTCGAATCTGTTCTTTCTTCCGAATCTTTATAATCTTTCATTATCTGACCATTCTTATGAGAATCTGTGTTTCTTTTTCCTAAATTATACTTGGACACATTATACACTCACCAGATCCGCATCCGAGTCAATACCTTCAGTGACAATCGCCCCACCATACCGGACGTCTTTAGCCATGATACGAAATTGGTTCGGCTTCTCAGCTGCAATTGAGTACGGTAAGCTTGATATTATTATGCACTCAATTTGTTCCAAAGAGCGTAAAAATGATTTTTTTTTTAAATAAATTAAATGGAAACACAATTTATGCGGCATGTCCAAATAAAGAAAGATGTTTTTAAACAATTATCTTTGAATTCTTTGGCCATCCAGCACTGACCCTCTTTCTTCTTCTTTTCTTCTTCTTCTTTCTTCTTTCTCTCTTCCTCTTCCTTCTTCTTTCTCTCTTCCTCTTCTTTCTTCTTTCTCTCTTCCTCTTCCTTCTTCTTCTTGTAACGACGCCATAAGAAGCAGCCAAGAGCAACACCGAGGACGACGAAAATAACGACAGCGCCGTACACGATCCACATGTACCAGCCGGCTCCCCTAAAGCAGCGGAACTTTATTTAAAAAAAAACAATTATTAGGAAAACGTAATAATTCCACTTTTAACGCTTCCTTTTTCGGCACAGAATAAAATTAAGATCGTGTATTTTCCTCCGATGAGCGAAAAAAAACACTTGTTGTTTATAAGATTCAAATGATTCAATTTTTCTCACTTCCATCATTCCATGTACAGATTTAAATAATGATCGGTCAGCAGATCTTTTCTTCCCAAAACCATTAGAATGCCACTTCAAATGACAGACCCTTCGGATTCGTTCTTCTTTGCTCCTCCATTCGTTGTGGTCTCTGAGGTAGCTGGCTGAAAATGTTCTCGAAATTTATAATACTATCTTAAAATGAAGAAAATCAAGTTTTTCGGACTTGGCTCATTTTTTTGTAAATAGAAATTTTCAAAATATCGAGCCTCGGGTGTCGTCTTTCTAGCAAATTCGCCGTTCCCGAACCGCGTTGCAATGTCATCTATCGGAGTATCAGTTTTCTTATTGCACATCGAAGTATCGCAGTAGACAATGAACTGCGGCTTGTTATACCTTGAAAAATCGCGTAAAAATAAATAGTGGAGATATTCTTAGCAAACAAATTGGCGAGTTGAATCAGCTGCTTATAGAGCCTCTTTAACGTACGCATCCAACGAAGAATCATTGGTGGTGCTGAGAACTATTCCTGCGGGGTGATCAGAGCATCCGAGCTTCATTACGACACCGACATCGTATTCTTTTCCACGAAAAGAAAGTGAAAAGCTGTAGACACAAGTCGCTGGGCCCTGTTCACACATGACATGATAATTGGTTGAGTTCTGATCAGAGCATTCGAAATCAGCGGTTGCGTTGCGAGCCACTGAAAAAAATTGAACTCTTTTGTTAATTTTAAGTTTACATTTTTTTTTAAATATATTTATTCTTATTTATTTTAGTTTTAAGTTGATTTCACCTCGCGGATTCAAAGCTGAAAGCGCAATCGAGGAGTGGTAAGCCTTGAGAATCGGTGCGTCGCCAGTTGTCTTGAGAGAGAGGTCAGGGGAAGCAAGGAGGGCATCTGAAAGGAGAATATATACTTTTTCATCTTCTCCCGATTTCGTATGATGTATCCATATTACAGTTATTATATAAAGTAGATAGAAGAAACAACCAGAAATACGTGAACCTTTTACATTCGGATTCTTGAAGAGAGCAGAGGGATTGAAAGCAGGGATAGACTGAGGAGATTTGGCGGCGCCTGAAAAATACAAATTCTTTTGACTTTTGCGATTTCGTCACTTCTGTATTATTTGACAATTCTATTTTGCTAAAATAAAACTACGCATTCGTGTACTTTTTTTCATTTTCAAATGTTCTTATTTAGAAGTTGAACTTCTCAAATAGATCTGTATTTCATGTTATTCATCTGAAATATACCGTATTCTGCATCCTGATCATCCAAATCGCCGCTGGCAAATGCAGGAAGCTGGACAGGGCGAAACTCGGCGAAGCTCAAGAGACACTGAAAATAAAATTAAAAATTTTGAATATTTTTTTTAATTCTAGCTTGTCAAAGATATCTAAACACATTTTACCCATTACTAAATTTTTGGATATTATACCTTAATTATTGAATTGAATTTAATTTTTGAACTAAAAACAATTAGCTGATCATTTTCTTATACGGCCTAGGCATCGACTGGCTGACCTCAACAAATTTGAAAATGAAAGCCGAAACGGCATATTTCCTTTTTAAATTAATTATTCCTAAAAAAAAATGTGGGCCCATTATAGATAGGAGCTTTCGCAGAAACCGGTGGACCTTAATAGTTGTAAAAACAAAAACAATATAAAAAAAACGCTATACTTTACAAACGCTTTTTTCCGACAAATTGATTTTGGAACAAGAATTCTGTGAAAACGCAATGCGATGGCCATCGAACCATCCTATTAAGAACATTTTTGAGATCTTTGAAACCTTTTTTTGGATTTCTTTACCCGTTTGAAAACTATTTCTTCTTGGGGGCCCATTCGATTTCTTAATCCATTCGAACCCTCGGAAAAAGAGAAGGGAATAGAACAGGGACCGAGAGAAAAAGCAGGAGAAGCCAGGTAGTCGACCTCATCGCAGCCCGTAAGACGAACGGAATGACGGTAAATGATTGGGAATGCTAAAATCAACTTTCTCGTTATTTTGAATTGGAAATATATGTCGTTAACAGTACATTTAACCTAATGACCTGACTTCGTGCTATTTTGCTCGATAGTGCTAATAAAAGTGCTTCATACTCTTTAATCCTAAATCAATGTGAGAAAATCGTCGGAATCTTTAATGTATTCTCGGAAATCTCGAGTTTATTGTGGAATCGGAATCCCTTACCATCAGATTAATTATGAAAGCGGTATAAGGAGTTTGACAAACTGCCAGAATAAATTGCACTCATTGAAAGATCGCTGATACTTTCAGAGACTACACTTGAAAACGCAAATGAAAGAGTCTTATGACCCACTGAGAAAGAAATCTTTTCAATTGCACACTCTCGCGAAAATACAACTGTTTGTGTCATCAAACAAATTTTTTTTTGTAACGGTGAAAAGGCTTATTTGTTTTTATTTACTACGAAATGTCATGTGCACACGATTGGGTTTGCTGAGGCTCTCGCACGGAAGAAGATCTCTGTAGTCTCATCCCCTTCCTTTTTCTCTTCCTCTTCGTCTCCATTTCTGTCTCTCTTTCTCTCGCATCTCTCTCCTCCTTTCTTTCTCTGTCTCTATTTCCTCATCTTCCTCTCCGTTCAATGGACGGATCACTTGGCTCACTCTTTTTAACCCTGCAACAGCTGAAATCTGCAGCCAGCTACAATAGATGTGAGAATGTACTCAAGTGGGAGAAGCAGGAAGGAGGAGAGAGACAATGGAGAAGAGGGAGAAAGAGATAGAGAGAGAGTGAGAGGACGAGAGAGAGAGAGAGAGAGAAAGAGAGATAGAGAGAGAGAGAGCGCGGGAAGTTGCAAAAAGTCATCCTTCGTTGCCCGAGTACGTTGATGGGCTTGACAATCAGCTAAGAACAATTAAATGCGGAGAGCGTGAAATAAAAGGGTGACTGGAACGTGAATTGTACCAGGCAGAGATTAGTTTGCCACTAAAACGGCCACTGTTTAACGGAAAATGTGTGTTTTCAAAGTACAATACGCCACAGTTCATTGTCTACTGCAATTATCCGATGTGCAATGATTATATGAAGATCGGTTCAAATCGAAGACATAAAAGAGCGATTCCGGAACTGCAGCTTTGCTAGAACGACGACACCTCAGGCATGATATTTTGAAAGTTCTTACTTCCCAAAAATAGCTGCAAGACCGAAAACATGATTTTCATCATTTGAAGATATTATTATAAGTATCGAAAGAACATTCAGCCAGATCACAACGAATGGAGGAGCAAAGAAGAACGAATCTAAAGGGTCTGTCATTTGAAGTGGCATTCTAATGGTTTTGGGAAGAAAAGATCTGCCGACCGATGCAAGTGAGAAAAATGGAATAAAACACAACAAGTGGTTTTTTTCGCCCATGGGAAGAAACAATCGCGTAACCGATCATAAGTTAATTCTGTTCCGAAAAATGGAAGCGTTAAAAGTGGAATGATTACGTTTTCTTAATAATAGGTCTTTTTAAAAATTTATTTTTTAAATGAAATTTTGCAGCTTTAGGGGAGCCGGCTCGTACTTGTGGATCGCGTTCATTGCTCTCGACATTCTCCATTCTCCCAGTGGCGCTCTTGGCTGGTTCGTCTGGCGTCGCTACAAGAAGAAGAAGGAAGAGGAGGAAGGACAGAAGAAGAAAGAAGAGGGTCAGAGTTTGCAGCGACCAAAGAGTAGTATTATGGTCTAGTAACCGAATCCGAATACAAATTGTGTTTGCATTTCATATAGGAAAAATAATTAAATCTCGTTTTGATGTTCAAAGGTGCTGGAGCAAAGGAGGAGACGAAAGGGTCTGAGAAGAAAGAGGAGAAGGTTCGAAGCGTGCCTCTCTTTAAAAACATAAATATTTTTTTTTGCAATAAAGAAAATAAATACAGTTTCAAGTTTGAAATGAAATAATGCAAACATTGAACTTGTTAGTTATAACCTTCTAAATATTGAAATGATAAAAGCAGGATCAAACTATCTTTTTTTTTAAATTAAGGCAGCTGAAAGCGATGCGGAGGCGAAAGGAGCTGAGAAGAAAGAAGATAAGGTGCATTTACAAGTGGAAATACAGTATATTGATCACTTGAATGAAATTTCTATTCAGGTGACTGACGCGAACAACGACAAGGAGTCCAAGAAGGACTAATCCACGGCCCTCCGCCCCCTCTGATAAAAGCTTCCGCATTCGTGGGCTGTTTCCTGGCGGGAAAACAAGTATGAAAAGCAATATATCGCCAAAATATAAATTCGAGGAGTCGGACGAGAGAATATACTGTAGATCGTAGATCAGAAAAGTTCAAACTACAGAAATCACTTGAATCTCCAAGTTCTATGTGCGGTAACTCAGCAGGCAAACAAATATCCTTGGTGCTCCCTCGACGTTAATACCATTTAGCGCGTGCTTCTCATGACCTCTTGGAGATCTTTCTCTTCACCATTAGTGATTATGCTCATAGTCAGTGCAAACAAGGTTCCTTAAGTATTGGGCTTCGAGACACTATAAAAAAGCAGAGTTTCTGGCAGACATTTCTTCGTTTATATAGTTGTAAACATGCAGTAAAGCTTCACTTAAAAGTTAATTGTCAGCGCAAATCAGAAAGCAATTATATCCCAGACAACGGTAGCTTGCATACATTCCTCAAAATTATCGTTTATTACAATTGCAGCATTCAGACAACCTTAAATTAAATAAAATCAGCATGGCTCTTTCTTTTTCACCCGCCTTTTTGCCGCTAGAAAAAAGAACAGTTTACACTTTCGCATTCGCCTAACAGAAATTTGCATACTTTATTCAAGCTCCTCTCGCTGTCCTTTCCTTTAAACATTAGCAGTACTGTGACGTGTGACATCAGCGTTAAAGCTTGTCTGAAAAGATGGGTTTCCGTAAAAGATGAACCATATTCGCTGATGTGCTCTCTCATTTGGTGCCCAGTAATTCACTTCTGATCCTCCGGAAACTGGTAGAAGCAACGGTTAAATACTTATTTGCAGATTATCAAAGCTTCTTCTAGCTCAATGTACTTTGATCCAAATAACGGATTCTTGGTAGGGTTCTCTTTGATTGATATTTACATATATATATAAATATAATTGCTGAATTAAGTTGTAATTTTATATTTATGTAAAAAAAAGTGTGTATGTATATTGCACCAGCGATTCCTGTTCCGCTACGGCTCGCCGGTGTCCATTTCGATGATGCTTCTCATTTCATTGCCAACCTTTGTCATCGCAACTGTAGTCTACATTCGGATTCTCAGGGACCGTGCATTTTCTGCCTATGAAACCATTCGTCTTATCGTCTACTGTGGCTTTGTGGTCAGTTTTGGCATTCAGGATTTTATGGTGGACGGGTGGGCGTGGCTAATATGAGTTTTCCGTTCAGGACATGTTCGCTCTCGCGATGAACTTTACAACCGTCCAACTTAGTATGATGACCTTTACAACCGTCCAACTTAGTATGATGACCTTCTTCAAAATGCTGAATGAAACGAAGATGGCTGGGCTGGCCGATGGAATCGACCATTATGCGCAAGTTTGTAGACGAAAATTCTATTTCAAATTCGCACTATTTTGCCTGATTGTGAGGGCGAAAGATAAGAAAAATTCAACAAGATTACAGTTGTAACCCGTGATGCTTTGTCAAGAGACATGTGTTTATAGCCTCTCTCAACGTCTTACACTGTCTCGCTTTTCTCTGACGTCTCTCATCTCTTGCTGAAAATTAAGTTGGTAATTATTTTGACAGGGCATGCAGCTGCAAGGACTCTTCATCATCGCTTTCAATCGAGCAAGCAACCTTTCGGGTGCAACGCGCTCTAAGAAAGTGACAAGATTTGGTTATTTGTAATATGCTCTATTTGTATTACGTCTACCATTGTAATATGGTCAAGTTTACATCTCTTTTCTGAACTATCATTCAGGAACAATTCATTAACAATTCTGAACCAAATAAATTCACACTCAGGAACAGAGTCTGATTTTCCGTCTTTCCGTGCTCGCCCTCTTCGTCCTTCCTCTTCTCTTCTGCTTTCCGAACGGTTTCGTCGGCTTTGAGTTTCTCTGCAGCGTTTCCCCACTCAACGAAACGATTTGCTATCCAAAGACGTTGGATGACAAAAATGTCAGAATGGTTTAAACAAATACATTGTAATCATTCAAGAGAAAGAAATAATATTATGAGATTCAACTTAATCTAAACAACAACAGACAAAATAATAAACAAAGAAGCAGAAGCTTCAGCTTCTTTATTCATCGATATAAAGATTACAGTTTCTGATGTCAAAATAAAACAGTTTAATAAAAATTTCAGTTTCAAGAAATGGCCGAAACGGTCTACCTCGCCGGCTTGAACTTTGTAACGTTCATCCTTAACGTCTTCTTATTGATAAAAGCTGCTAGACAAAAGCGGTTTGTTAAAGTAAGTGAAAAGTACTGGAATATATTCTGTGGGTCGCAGTTTCCTACAATTAGAGATGCCAAATATAGTGGTTCTTAGGGTCTACAAGGGCAAACCGTGACGAATTTTGAGCAAGGCCTAATTGTGATGTCTGCGTCCAGCTTCGCTGTGCAGCTTATCTACTTTTTGACACAGGTACCCATTTTTACTTTCTAACTTCATCGACGCACTTCCGTTCCCTTTTTTAGTCAATAGTATCCCTCCCCTGAGCCCATTGCGTTCATCAAGTATTACACATCTTCATGAAGTGCACACATACATATTTTGTTAATAAGTGCAATCTGACAACAAAAAAAAGCTTTATATAATTCTTTTAAGCTTTTCTCTATACATAATTTTTTCAATAATAATAATATATTTTTTAAAAAATAATTTGTATGCTCTCCTCAGGTGCTTGCCAAGTATCAGCCTGGCAGTATTGAGGTCATCCTGAGTTTCGTGCTCATCCTAGGGCCTCTTTCATATACGGCAGCATGTGTTATGCCATTCTAGTAAGGCAATTCAGTGCTTCAATTGGATGGGTTGAGTTTGGGCCGAGTTATTCTAGACGAGGCCGGGCAGTTTCAACCAAGGTTGTCCAAAGCGGCCCGATACGTTGCAAAATTGGCGTGCCCGGACCCATATATATCTTGAAGGTGGGGCCTGGCCCGGGCCGGCCCGCTTACCCTTGAGGCCCGGCCCGGGCCTTGTTTTTGACATCCCTGTTTTCAACCCCACCCCCCTCCACCTCCTCTTGCCTCGCAATATTGAAGCAAACAAATCGTATTCGATTGCTCAGAACTCAAAAAAGTGGCCATTTACTCTCTAATAAATTCGATTCGCTCTTCAGGTTCCTCATGCTCTTTTCGCATTCGATCCGCAAAGCCTTCTTTCGCCTTCGAATGCCTTCGAGTGGCGTTGAGTTTGCCTTGACGACAATTATAAATTCCTCGACTACCTGAAACCGAGACATCCTTCATGAGTTCTCTGTCCTCATTGGATCAACTCTTTCATATGCAGTTTAGGGTTTGACTTAGAGATACTTTTTGTATGTATGTATGTATGTATGTACATAAAAAAAACATGTTTTCGCGTAAAGGAGTCTCAGCTCGCAAACCTGGCAATTTACTTGATAATTTTACAAATTACAAGCCTACCAAAAAAAGAAGGAGTCGAATTTAATAGTTATGAAGTAGTAACCGTTGCAAGCATCGCTTTCCTCAACACAAACAAAGAGAACCTTCAATTACACAGAGTGATTCGTAACTTAAATCGCTTTCTCCGAGAAGGGAAATACAAGTCAACACAATTTCACATACCACCTTCTCATTACCTTTCTTACTTGAATGCAAGTGGTGTGCAAAGTTCGGTCAACACCACTGAATCTCAAGAACTTTTTTAATCTTTAATTTTTTACCTGTTTGTACGGACTTTTCTCGTAGAAATTATTTTTATTCCAGTCTAGAAATATGTACATATGCATGTGCTAATGTACATTCTTGCAATATCTCAACTTCCTGGAAAATAAGATAAGCGGTTCAGCCGCTGCAAACTAACAACATCTCATCCAATTATTCTTCCTCAGATTATGAACATGGAGCCCAATATCGGCTACTTGGTAAGATAATTCACTTTTTCTCCAACATTTAAAAATCGCAATTTTCTTTAACTTTAGAAGACCATGTTTTGCTACGGCCCAGTGGTTTCTGTCTCGTTGATAGTTTTAATTTCTATTCCGACCTTTGCCACTTTTATCTATATACATGATTGAGGAAGCTAAAATCAATTTTGTCGTTATTTTGAATTGGAAATGTATGTCGTCAAAAGTACATTTAACCTAATGACCTGACCTTGCATCATCATATTTTGCTCGATATTGCCAATAACTTCATAATCATTATTCCTACATGAATGAGAGAAAATTGTCGGAATCCTTCACGTATTTTTGACAATCTCGGTTTATTGTGAAATCGGTATTGAGGACGTTGGCAAACTGTCAACATATGTATGTAAATTGCCTCCTTACTGAAAGACACTTTCAGAGAGTGCACTTTCACCATTGAAAAGAATGTCATGAGACATGAGAATAAACACTCTTTTCAGTTGTACGCTCTCGCGAAAATAAAACATGTTTGTGCCATCGAACAAATTTTTTTTTCTAACGTCGAAAAGGCTCATTTGATTTTACTTACTCCGAAATGACACACGATTGAGTTTGCTGAGGCTCTCGCACGGAAGAAGATCTCTGTACTCTCATCCCTTCCTCTTCGTCTCTATCTCTCTCTCTCTCTCTCTCTATCTTTCTCTCTCTGTCTCTCTTTCTCTCATTCTTTCTCTCATTCTCTCTCTCACTCTCTCTCCTCCTCTCCCTCTATCTCTTTTTCCCGTCCTCTCTGTTCAATGGACGGATCACTTGGCTCACTCTTTTACACTGCAACAGCTAAAATCTGCAGCCAGCTACAATGGATGAGAGAATGTGCTCAAGTGGGAGAAGCAGGAAGGAGGAGAGATGCAATTGAGAAGAGAGAGAGAAAGAGAGAGTGAGAGAGAGAGAGTGAGAGAGAGAGAACGAGAGAGAGAGTGAGAGAGACAGAGAGCGGGAAGTTGCAAAAAGCCATCTCCATTTCCCACCCCTTTTCTTTCTTCGCAAATATTCTTCTCCTTACTCATACTCGGTGAAACTTTAGTCATTCTACTGCATTTTTGTATTTCTTTCTCCTTTCATCTCTGTCTCTTTGTCTCTATATTGCACTTTCTTTTCCTTTTTCTCTCTGTGTCTCTCTGCCTCTTTCTCTCTAGCTCAAAGTCTCTCTTTCTCTCCCCTTCTCGTTCGTTCTCTTTTCTCGTGACTAACTTACATGCTCGCCTTCTAATAAGCCTCCACATCGCATACACACAGTATCATTATATCTGTGACGCTTCGCTCAATGTTACTTATCAATTAGTCTTTTAACTTGCAATACACTTCATACTCTTCTCTCTCTCTCTCTCTCTCTCTTTTTCCCTCTCTCGCTCTCTCGCTCTCTCTCTTTCCCTCTCTCTCCATCCTTTGTCTAGCTGTCTCTTTCTCTTCCTCTCTCCCAATGAAGTTTGCAACGAACACTTGAAGATAACTTTCATCTCTTCAGTCAGCAGTTTCATCGAGGAGTCACGAACGCGCCATGCCGCATAGGGTACGATGATGTTCTTTTTTTATGACTTTACTTTTTTATTTTATTTATCACAGTATTTACAATGAGTTTTTTTTTCTTTGTTTTTTTATTTATTTCCACTCGATTTTTCACAAATAGGCTCCACAGTTTCGCCCTTCTTCGAATTATTCATTTAATATTTGCACACGTCATTTTCCAGGTTCAAATATGTAAGAAATCATGTGCGTCATATCGCCTTTGTCAATTTCTTCACTTTTCCACTTGCTTTTTGTCATCTTATCTCTCTCTCTCTCGCCTCTCTCTTTCTCTCTCCATTTCTAGTTCTCTGCTCCTGTCGCTCTCTCTCTCTCTCTCTCTCTCTCTCTCTCTCGCTTATTCCATCCAGCTGGTTTCCTTGTTGTTTCTCGTCTTCTTCAGCACAGATGCCATTGAGACTCGTCCGTGGTGGCAACAAGAGAGTGAAATAGGTCTCCGCAATCAAGAGTAGTAAGACTTGGGTTCAAACCACCCTTTCCTCCTTTTCTTTTGTAAAGTCAAGAAAGAAAAAGTAGTAGAATTGTATGCCCGCAGAGATACTTGCCTGCCAAAAGACTTACTTCTTCACATAACACAATTCAGTGACTACCAGTTTCATGCATCTCTTTCTTTCGCCTTTTCTTCTCTCTCTCTCTTTATCTCTCTCTCTCACTCTCTCCCTCTCTCTCTCTCTCATTCTCTCTCTCTCTTTCACTCTCTCTTCTCTCTCGCTTTCATCTCTCCTCTCTCTCTCTTCTCTATATCTTCTCTCTCTGTCTTCTCTCTCTCTCTCTTCTCTATATCTTCTCTCTCTGTCTTCTCTCTCTTTCTCTCTCTTTCGTTTTTTCGTTTTTTTTTAAGCATTCTCGTAGATTGCTTGGTCTGCTCATCTTTTCACTCCCTTGACCCCATTCTTCAAGCTTTTCGTTCCGAATCTCTGCTATGTCTCTTTCTCTCACTCTCTCTCTTTCTCTAATTCTCTCTCTCTCCTTCTCTTTCTCTCTCCCCCCCCCTCTCTCTGTGCTAGCTAAGTCTCAGTCTTTCACTCGTTCTCTCCCTCTTTTCTCTCTCACCTACAACTTCTTAGACTCCACAGTGTTCTCAGCTTCTCCAAGAAGCGCGGTATGTTAAGGCGCAAAAAAAGGAATGGGAAAAAGATCGATCGAAGTGCGCAAAGAATGATGAACATCAGAAAGACATAACATAGAGGACGAGAACGAGAGAGGGAGAGAGAGAGGAGAGAGGCAGACAAAAGACAAACAGACAGAGATAGAGAGAGATAGAGAGAGGTAGAGAGATTGAGAAGGATAGAGAGAGAGTGTGAGCGAGAGAGAAAGAGAGTGGGAGAGAGAAAGAAAAAGAACAAGGATAAGCACTTTCCAAATATGGTTGGGGCAACAGATGTGCGAAGAAGAAGAAGAAAGAGCATGTTGACAATGTAGATGAGAATGAAAAAGCGAAGAAGGCACAGTTCATCTTCTCTTCGCCTTTTCGCTTTTGCGCAGTCACCGATTGTTCCCACTCTCTCTCTCTCTCTCTTTCTCTGCCTCTCTCTCTACCTCTCCTTCTCTCTCTCTCTCTACCTCTCCTTCTCTCTCTCACTCCCTCTCTCTCATCTCATTCTCTCGTTCCCTTCTTCTTCTCTCTCTCTATTACTCTCTCTCTCTATTCTCTCTCTCCCCCCCCCCTCTCTCTCCAGCATTCTCTGTCTTTCTGTGTCCCACCCACCAACGAAGGCGTCCTCGAGACGTGTGACAATCGCTTGTCTCAAGAGACCCCTTGTTTCATGTTGTGTTCCGTGTTCATCCCCCTTCTCTGCTCAGTCAATGCAAGCATATGATTTCATTCCCCTAAAATGGAACATTTCAGAATGAGTAGACCAAGCGTCTCACTCAAATTATATTATGTATATATCACGGCCCTGCGCTGGACAGCTTGGATAAGTAGGATATCCTTGTATGTATACATCTATAGGCGGATAGCTTGTTCAAGCTTTGAAATTGAGCGAGAGGGAGAGATGGAGAGGAAGGTAGAGAGAGAGAGAGAGAGAGAGAGAGAGAGAGAGAGAGAGGACAGCACGAGCCAAAATCAACGTACGATTGAAACGGGCGAAACCGGCTATCATCCATAGTGGGCGGCGGCTATTTATGCTAATGACCAGCTTAGTTTCGCAGTCCTCGTTCATATGTCTACATCGGTCTCGGTCTCTTTCTCTCTCTCTCTCTCTCGCTCTCTCTCTTTAGCTTTCGGTTTCTCTCTCTACCATTCTAGTTACTTCCTCTCGTATACGTAGAGGCTACGATTAAGCCCTCGGGCTAGTGAAGAGATCATATTCAATGCGGACATGCACGCAGCAACAAGCGTATCAGAGTTTGATCTCTCTCTCTCTCCTTCCTCTCTTCCTCTCGTCCTCTTTCTCCCTCCCTTTCCCTCTCTCCCTCTCTCTCTCTATCCCTTTCCCTCTCCCCCTCTTTCACTCTCTACCTTTCCCCTCCCTCTCTCTCTCTCTCTCTCTCTCTCTCTCTCTCTCTCTTTCTCTCTCTCTCTCTCTCTCTCTCTCTCTGGCCCATTCTATTTCCTTCAACCGAGTTGTTCATTCAAAGCTGCCACAGCTGCACTTCTAACCGTTCTCCTATTCGATGTCTCATCTCTCTTCTCACAACAAAGCGGCTGGTCGCATTGATCATTCGTTTTCTCTCATTCTCTTTACTCTCTCTCTCTCTCTTCCTCTAAACTCTTTCTCTCTCTCTCTTTCTCTCTCTGTCTCTCTCTATTGTTCTCTCTTGTTCTCTCTCCCTCACTCCCTTTCGTTCTCTCTCGTTCTCAGTCTCTCCTTCTTTCTCTTTCTTTCTCTTACTTTCCCTCTCTCTTTCCAGTCCACTACTGGTCAGGATGAATGTGTTGACTAATCTGTCCACTTCCTCTGCCAGGCGCAGGTGCACATAGACCTCGGTCTGTATTTGTGTGGATCAAGTGAGATAGAAAGGATGTAGCGAGAGAGTAGTGAGCGAAGAGAGAGTGAGAGAGAACAAAGGATAGAGAGAGGGAAAGAGAAAAGAGAGCGAGAGATAGAAAGGAATAGAGAGAGAACGGGATAGAGAGAATGCAAACGAGGAAGGAAGAGAAACAGCGCGGCCAGTCATGCAGACTAGCGAAAACAAGGATCAAAAGATACCCTCTCTCTCTCTCTCATACACACACTCTTTTCACCTCCCCCTCTCATTCTTTTCCTTTTTCCCTCTCACGCTCTCTTCTTTCTCTCTTCTCTCTCTTTCTCTTCATCCACACACGCACTCTCTTAATCTTCATTTGATTATATATTCTGTTCTACAGGCTGCCCGGAGGACATTCGTTGTAATAGTAGTAGGCCCTTTGATCGCGCCCCTGTAGTAGTAGTGTGAATTATATTTTGAATTCGCGCGCTTTTTAGCTAAGTAGTTAAATTACTGAAAACAACCCGGTTTCCAGTCGTTGTGAAAGTGAGCATTATTCGATTTTTCAATTTACTTCCTTTTGATGAAAGATTCATATACATAGATCCCCCCTAACTCTTCTACTTTACAGCACGACAAGTAGAACTCATAAGTATGTACATATTTGAACTGGTATCGACTTACGTCTGGCAAGTGGGATTGCTGAAAACACTTCAGATAAAAAATGAAAGAAAAGAGAGACAGAGAAAGAGAGATAACTAGAGAAGAAGAAAGAGAGGGAGAGAGATAAAGAGGGAGAGAGAAAGAGAGAGAATGAGAGAAAGGCAACGAGAATTGCTTTTGAATGGTAGATCTAGCTGCACTGGTCCATCTGCCTCTGGTTGAAAATGACTCGATGAATACATACCGCGTACATTTCTTTCTGCTGTCTCTCTCTCTCTCTTTGTAAGTTTCTCTCTCTCGCTCTCTCTCTCTTCGTACAGCTGCAACATTTTCTTCTATACGGCAAATCGCTCTGCGATGCTCCAACAGCCATTTTGATCCATGATGCTCAATTTGTCCTGGCTTTCTATTAGACTGACTACAGCCGCATGTTATCCGTAGGCTAGGCCGTAATTGGTGCGAGGAGTCATACACAACATGGCTGTCTTCCCGAGTTCTCTCTCGACCCATCCCTTCCTCTCTCTCTTATTCGTTCTCTCTTCTCTCTCTCTCTCTCTCTCGTCTCTTTCTCTCTCTTCTCTTTCTCAATCGCTCTCTCGCTCTGTCTCTTCCTCTCTCTTCTCTTTCTCTCTCTTCTCTTTCTCCCTCTCTCTTCTCTATGTCTCTCTGCTCTCTCGATCTCTCCCTCCCTCCCCCTCTCCAGATGGTCTCCTCCTCCGACGCGCTTCTTCTGCGTGCCGTACGTTCTGGCGACGTCGCCGGCGTGCGCCGCCTCCTCGATACTGGCAGAACACATGTCGACTGCGCAGACCAGGTGAGAGAGAGAGAGAAAGAGAGAGAGAAAGGGAAGGAGGGAGAAAGCAAGAGAAATAGAGAGAAAAATAGAGAGAGAGAAATAGAGAGAGAAAAAATAGAGAGAGAGAGTGGGATGGAGAAAGAAAAAAAACAATAAGATCGCGAGAAAGAGAGTGTTCCCTGTTTTCAATTAATTTCTTCGAGAGAATTACTCCTTGTGCTTGCCTTCTTTGTTCTCACTCTCTCCTCGCTTGCCCTCTCTCTCACCCTCCTTCTCTCACCCTCTCTCACCCTCTCTCACCCTCTCTGACCCTCTCTCTCTCATGACAGGACGGAGTGACCCCTCTGATGATGGCGATTGAGCGCAAGGATGGCGCGCTGATGAGCGCTCTTCTCGACGAAGGCGCCGACGTCGAGGCGCGCAATGACGTCAGCTTCGTTTTTTTGAACGGCTTGTTTTGGCGGGAATTCTTTTTTTTTATTAATTATTTTGGTTTGAATTTTGAGAGTAATTCCAAAATTTCTTCTTCTTTTTCCCAATTTTAACTCTTTTTTCATCAAGTAGTGTGTGCTTATTTTGCTCTCTTTTCCTGTTCTCTCGGACTCTCAATTGTTTAGCGCTGTTTCTTCCTTTCTTTCCACCTTTCTCTTTGTCTTCCTCAATTCCTCTCTCCCTCTCTCTTTCTCTCTTTCTCTCTCCCGCTCCCGCTCTCTCTCTCTCTCCCGCGCTCTCTCTCTTCCGCTCTCTCTCTCTCTCTCTCTCTCTTCCTTCCAGCGAGACGCCACTGCTCTCCTGGTCGCCATCGAGCACGGGCATCGCGAATCCCTCGAGGCGCTCCACCGCCACGGCGTCAACGTCAACTACCGTACCAAGGTGGGCGCACGAAAATTGAAAGAGCTTTTATTTTAATTTTTAATCTCTACAATTATCAGCCATTATTATGCTTCTTATATCGCCTGCTTCTCCTGTGCTTTTTTTCGGACTTCATTATGTTTTTTTTTCTTCTTATTTTTGGGGTAGTTAGTGAGAAAAAGGGAAGGTTGGAGACATATTGATCGCTATTTTAATTTATTTTTCATCTTATAAATCCTTCTTAATTTTAAAGGACGGCGGAAGCGCTCTCCTGTACGCTGCAGAGCGAGGCGCTCTCTGGGCAGTGAGGCTGCTGTTGAAGATGGGCGCAGACAAAGATGCGAGGTTAGAGAGAGAGAGAGAGAGAGAGAGAGAGAAAGAAAGAAAGAGAATGAGAGAGAGAGAGAGGGAGAGCGAGAGATACTCCGGGAGAGTGCATACAGTTCGAGAGAGTTCATAACCAGGGAGATATCTCAAGTGGAATGCAACCTACCGTAGCCACATTTGTAGACTTCTGGACGGCACGGATGCCGTTTTCCTCGCCGCACAGAATGGCCATGCCGATGTGGTGCAAATGCTGCTCAAAGAGGGATGCAGAGTGGACTGGCCGAGAGCGGTGAGGGAGAGAGAGAGAGAGAGAGAGAGAGAGAGAAAGAGAGAAAGAGAGAGAAAGGAGATAGGGGGAAATAAAGAGAGAGCAGGGAGAGAGAAAGAGAGAGATAACACAACTAGAGGGACAGAGATGGAGAAAGTGAGAGAAAGAGTGTGGAAAGAGAGAGAGAGACAAAGAGAGAGACAAAGAGAGAGAGAGGGAGAAAGAGAGAAAGAGAGAAAAATTAAGAGGGAGAGACATGCTCCTCCAGGACGGCACGACTGCTCTGTGGATCGCGGCGCAGGCTGGCGAAGTTGCGATCGTCGAGGAGCTCGGCGGACGCGGCGCCAGAGACACGCCGAGAAAGGACGGCGCGACCGCGCTCTTCAAGGCACTCTTTTATTTTCAAACAAGCAAAAAACCCACATTTGAATTCGCGCCACTTTGCCTGAGACACAAGGGAGAGAGAGACGCGATACAATAATTATGAAAAGAAAGATTAATTGCTCTCTCAGGCCGCTCACAAGGGCCACGAAGAGGTCGTCGAGGCACTTCTCGCGATCGATTCGGATCTCGGCCTTCTTGATGTATGTATCATCACATAATAATATTTCACAAATCCATATTTTTACTTCTTCAAAACCATTCCCTTTATTCTCACTTTTTGTTTAAATCAAATTTATTTCTTTTGTGGAAAACATTTTTGTGTGTCTTTTTTCTTTCTTTAGAACGGCGAATCCGCCCTCCACGCCGCCGCTCTCTTTGGCCACGCGCGGATCGTCGAGCTGCTGCTGGGCGAAGGCGCCAATCCACGACTCAAGAACAGGGTTGGTTGGCCGGGAAGCCCCGCCCACATTTTATTGATTGACAATAAGCTCCGTCCACATTCCATTGACTGGCATGAAGCTCCGCCCACATGTTATTGGTTGATAAGAAGACCCGCACACATTTAAGTTTTTACAAAGAGCCCAACTTTTATTGATTAGAGCCCAACTTACCGTATAATAGCACCATTTCTATTATTATATAGAATAGATAGCTTCGATTTATTTCATATTTTGATGTCATCGAAGATTTGGCGACAACTTAAAAAAAACATTTTATATATTTTTGAAACCTTTTTTTTTCTTATAGCACGGCGAGACACCGATCGACTTGGCGCAGCAGATGAACTACGACCACATTGTAGAGATGCTCAAGAGACAACGACGATTCTTTTGACATGAGACATATTGATTATTGACTGATAATTTATGTGTAGCCATGACGTCATTATAAAGGATCGGAAATGGACGACGTGAATAAATTCGACATTCGACGAAAAAGAAAAAGATTTAGAAAAAAAAATAACGTCAGATCCCAGGGCGAGGAGCCGCATTCTCATTCATTGCACAAGAACCATAGCAACAACGCAAAAATGCTACATGCGGATTGGAGAAAAAGAAAGGTATTACGAAATTGCACGTTACCGCGAATTAATGAAGAAAAAAAAACTTGAATTGCTATTAAGAAAAAAGTTCATTATGATGAAATAGCCGGAACTAAGAAGAATGGAGTTCCGAGTCTTCATTTCGGCTAGCATCTTTGGCCGCGTTCGGCTCACTCTACATTTCTCTCCCTCACCCTCTCCACTTCCCTCTTTCTCTACTCTTCCCTCGCTCCCTCTCTCCCTCCTTCCGATGTCTTCGTCTAGCAAGAGTGTGGAAGCGAAGCGCAAGCTCCTCGCCGTCCGCAAGGGCGACATTGTCGTTATCCCTGCATGTGTCGCTCAGGTATCGATTTTAATTGACGATTATCTCTATTTTATTTGTATATGAAATTAAACAAAAAAATTAATGCCGAATAATTAAAGCTCCCGCTAGCAATAAGCAGGCAAGAAAAAAAACAAAATACAATAATTTAAAAAAAAAATTTATTTTATTTTATGACGAAATTTTTTATAGAAATATATATTCGTTCAGATTGACGACGCTTCGGACGACAACGACGAAGAGTCGCTCGTGTACGACGTGGAAGAAGAGGAAGCAGCCATGCCGAGATTTCCAGAAGAGAGGAGCGAGCCAGTCGAGGCCACACTGCTCAAGTCGGCGCTCGCTCTCTCTCTCTCTCCCTCTCTCACCCTCTCTCTCTCTCCCTCTACATCTCAACCTCACCCTCACTCTCTCCCTTTCTCCACATTTCCCCCCCTCTCTCTCTCTCTCGGTCTCTGCATCTCACACTTACTCTCTCTCTCCACATTTCCCTCTCTCTCTCTCTGCCCATCCTATCTCTCTCTCCACCTCAGACATTCCCCGCTCTCCCCCGGTATCCCCGCTCAGAGGCCTCGTAGCCGTGCGGCTTCCAGCAAGACATATACTGTGCTTAAACCGTAGTCTTGATGATTTGGCCGAGCAGGACATGCTGAGGTTGAGAACAGTGGACGACCGCGCGCTTTCTCACGGGCTGAAGGGCCGTGCCAATGCTTTCCCCTCTCCTTCTCACTCTCCTCATCTCTCTCTCTCTCTCTCTCTCTCTCTCTCTCTCTCTCTTTTCCCTCTCTCGTCTCTCACTTTTCCCCTCTCACTTTCTCTCTCTCTCCCTCTCTCTCTCACCCTCTCTCCTTCCAGATGTGAAGTGGACTACGACGGTTCGCTCTCTCCCCGTTCGTCGATCCTCGACACCTTCGAGGAGGCCGGCCAGTTCAAGCGTCTCCGCATGCCGGGCGACAAGAAGGACAACTTTGCCGAGCTGCCCTGCGTCGTGCTCCATGACTACTTTGGAGGTTGTCGATTGAAGAGAAGACGGAAAAGATTATTGACCGAATGGATTATCGAAAGAAATGTATCGATTGAGCCAATAAGGCTAAAAAAATGAAAAGCTGATAACTAAAGTAAATTATTTGAAAAAGAAATGTAATTGTAAAACACTAAAATCGATTACAAGTAAATTAGCAAATTATATAATAATTAAAATAATGAAATAATAGTAGTATTTTGCAGGAACGACGTGCCAGGACGTGAATGTAATAGCTGGCGACACGGTCTACTTGCACGCAACCGAATACGAGTGAGGATGGAGATTTTTGAAATTCGTGCCAAATTTCGCGCCAAAATTTAAAAATACAGGGATTACTTGTATTTTGAAGAAAGAAAGTATTGGTTTATATATATAATAATTTAATATATTCTAGAATCTCCTCGATCCCACTGCAATCGTGGAGGCAAAGTGAGAAGGTGGCGGCAGCAGGGAACGCGAGCGAGCAGGGAGCCGGATTTTGGAGTCGAGTACGAGGAAATCTTGCAAGACAAAAAACCAATTTTGAATTCGCACTCTTTCCTGCATCGAAAACGAATTATGAGTTCTAATAATTACACGGATCTGGAAAGAGTTTTCTCAATTAGCATAAAAGTAATTTAATGGTTTTTTTTAACAAAAAAAGCTTTCATTTTGAGCTCAAAGCCATGTTCACGAGCAACCAGTCGAACAGGCAGAAGAGTCATCTTTCCTTTGGAGTAAGTGTCCTTAAACTGCCTTAACGCCTTAGCCTTAATGCTGAACATAACCTGGAGCCTTAGCGCCTTAGCCTTAACACTGACCTTAACCTTAAGCCTTATCCCTTCAGGACCAGCCGCGTCAGTTTCTGCGCGACGAGCACGAGTGGGCCTTTGTGCGTCTCGAGAGCCACTCGCGCCGTCATCGCCTCCACTTTGGCATCATGCCCCTCGCGCATCTCGTCGAGAAGAGCATCTATGACGGTGATTAAGTCGTTGGGATCACCTTAATCCTAACCTTATCCCTAGCCTTAGCCTTAGCCTTAAGGCTAAGGAGTCTTACGGTGAACCATGCAGATAATACGCAATCTAATGGCAAGTGCACGATGAGAATAGGGATATTTCTCGCAATATACATACATATAAGGCGCTTCGTAATAATCGCTTGTTTACATACAGCTTCCTGTACAGCTCCTATACTTAACCTTAGCCTTAACCTTAAGCCTTATTCTTAAGAATTAGCCTTGCCTAACTTGCACAGCCCACCCCGCTCTCTACAAGGACGCCGCGTGGTTCCTCGGCCCTGTCACCGTGTCGGAGGCGCGCGCCTTCATCACACATAAACTCCAACGCACGCCGGCAACGCCTGGTTTCTGATCCCCCTCCCCCTCCAAAAATTTTTTTGGCAAAGTGCCAAGAGCCAGAAACTTGTTTAGAGAATACAGTATACATTTCAATCAGTTCTTGTGTTGAAAGGTATGTTCTTATGTGTATATTTATATAATTTCGCTATTAATTTTTTATACGAGTATAATATATTTTAAAAATAAGTAATAAAATAAATGAATAAATGAATACTGTGCAATAATCATGCTCAGGCGCCTTCGTGATCTTCTCTCCGCCCTGCCTCTCCGTCGACCCGGCCGACCATCGTCCCTTTCTGCTCATGCTTAACGTGCCGAAGATCGCGGACGAGTTGGCGAGGTGCCAGCAAATTGTCGAGGACGGAGACAAGAAGGACGGCGAGCAGGGTCAAAGTAGCAAGAAAGTATTACGTGTAGGAACTATTGTAATGTGACAATGTGGGAAATACTCTAATAGTATACGTAATTACGTACATAGTAAATATTGTAATTTATGAAATTAGTAGAAAGTGTTTTTTTCATGCAGTAAATATGGCAATATGATTAAGCAGTAAATACAGTGTTTTAAAAATATATGCATAAGCATAAATTACCGAATATACTCGACTAGTTACTGGTAAAAGAAATTAACGATTTTAGAATCTCTTCGCAAGCTCTCCCGCATCTTTCCTGTGCCTGGCAGGAACTGCGATGAAAAAGAGCCAATCCTGCAGGAGGAGCAGAGAAATGACACAGTCGTCCAGCAACCACACTGCTCACAGGTGGCAGAGAGAGAGAGAGAGAGAGTGAGAGAGAAAGAGGGAGAGAGAAAGTGAAAGAGAGAGAAAGAGAGAGAGAAAAAGAGAGAGAGAGAGACATGAAGAAAGAGAGAGAGAGATAGAGAGACATGAAGAAAGAGGGAGAGAGAAGGATATCTAGAGATGGAAAGGGAGAGAGGAAGAGGGAGTGAAATAACGGAGAGAGATGGAGAGCGTAGAAATAAAGTAAGAGAGAGATAGAAGAGGAGAGAAAATGTGAAAGACAGTGGTATGAAAGGGAGAGACTAGATGAACTCAGTGAGGCGGGGTAGATCAATAATGAAGGAAAGAGATCAGAGCGGGAGAACGAGGGAGAAGGAAGATCTTTTGAAAAAAGAAAGACGAAGAAATATATAAATGAAGGTAAACAAAATGAAATGAAATAATAATTTGAAAGAATAAATAAGTGAAGTAGTCGATTTTGTAGAGGAGTGACAAGAAGGAAGAGGCCGAGAGGCTCGAGGAGCTCTTTCGCATGCTCACCTCCTGCTGCATTCAGAAGGTTTATCTCTCTCTCTCTCTCTCTCTCTCTCTCCCTTCTATCACTCTAAGATCTCCTCAACTCCGCTCTCTCTCTCTCTCTCTCTCTCTCTCTCCTTCTCCCTCCTGTCTCTCTTCACCTGTATATCACTCTCTCTACTCTCCCTCTCCCCCTCCACTCTTTCCTTCACCCTCCTTCCTCCTTTCTCTCTCACTCATCTCTTTCTATCACACCCATCTCTCTCAACCTCCTTCTCTCTTATTCTCTCACACCTTCCCTCCTCTCTCTTCTCTGTCTCTTCTCTCTCAACCTCTCTCTCTCTCTCTCTCTCTCTCTCTCTCTCTCCTTCTCCCTCCTGTCTCTCTTCTCCTGTATATCACTCTCTCTCCTCTCCCTCTCCCCCTCCACTCTTTCCTTCACCCTCCTTTCTCTCTCACTCACCTCTTTCTCTCTCACTCATCTCTCTCAACCTCTCTCTTCCTCTCTTATTCTCTCACACCTTCCCTCCTCTATCTTCTCTCTCTCATCTCTCTTAACCTCTCTCTCTCTTCTCTCTCTCTCTTTCTCTTGGTCTCTCTTAGATCCTCATGATCTCTCGCGACAATTCGGGCGGCTTTATTCTCTTCTCGAATCGCTACCGTAACCTCTTCGACCTCGTCCTGCACCTCTCTACTGAGAAGTCGCCCTCACTGCCATGCCGCCTCGTCTTCGACGTCCTCGATCCGGTCAGAAGATCTGGCTTACAATAATCCTCGCTTTCGCTCCAAGACCCAGCAAAGCACTTGTCGACATATCTGAACATTACCATTGATATTGTCAGACATCATTAAGCGAAATTCAAAGCACTTGCACCACGAATTTTCACAAATATTAGAGGGAAAAGAAGTCTATATTCGTTTTAGGACTACGTAAACCAGAAATAGTTGTCAGACAATGTTTTACGTGTATATGTATAAGCCGTTGCGAAACGGTTTGGTAGTCCAGCCGTACTACCGTAATCCTTAATATAGCTTACCGTAATCTCTGAATTCGTGCTAAGACTCCCTCTGCCCTTCAGGCGCTCCGTCCTTCGCTGTGGTGGACGGCCGTGCCGCCGCCTGGGAAGATCAGACGAGATCCACTCTCGCTGCCCATGATGAGTGCGCAGGGCGCAGCTGCCGCATATTATGGGGTGAGAGAGAGAGAGACTCAGAGAGTTAGAGAGAGAGTGAATCATAGAGAGAGAGAGAGAGAGCAGGAACGAGAGAGGCAGAGAGGGAGTAAAAGAGTTATGTGAGAATCAAAGAAAGATCATTGTTAGAAATGAAGTTGGATGTAGCTAGCAATGGCTGGCTATCTTCTCTTCCTCGAGCCCCCTCTTGCTTCTCTCTACTAGTAATTCGTTATCTCGCTATGCCTCTCCGTCTCTCTCTCTCTCCTTTCCTTTACCTCCAGCTCTATCTTTATTTCTCTTTCTCCCTCTCTTTCTTTCTCTCTCTCTCCCTCTCTCTCTTTCCAGCTGCAATTCTTCGATCACTCGACCGAGTCTCTCGGCTTCTCGTGCCGCTGGCCCTTCGATGCCAACCTCGCCGACCACGTGCGCGCCATGAAAGAGGCGAAGCTGCTGCCAGAGACGACGCCCATACCGACTGGTCTCCATATTTTTAAGGACATAGAAAAATCGCATTTGAATTCGCGCCTTTTGCCTGAGACAAAAGGGCACGTGATTTAGAGGGACGCAACTACAGTAGTCAGGAAATTGTTTGAGTAAATTATGGCTGAATTTCGTGGCCACTTAATTTTTTGAAAAAATTTAAGCAAAAAGGCGCGAATTCAAAACTTAGTTTTTTGGCTTATTTAATGTACTTCCGTTCATCTTCTTCTTGTTCCAGGCAAGGAACCAGCTGCACCGGTGCCCGAAGACGCGGTCTTCAGCATGGATCCTCTGCTGCTGCTGAATCGAACGCAAATTGTGAGATAATATTTAATTGTTTGTATTCGACATTAATCATTTAATGGTTACAAATGATTACTCGCAGAGATATTGCACATTTTAAGTCATTACAAAAGGAAACTAATTGTAAGCTTTTTAAAAAAAATATATATATATATTTAGACGCTCGACTACAAGCGAGAACTCGGCAAGGGCGAATTTGGCACGGTCTACGCGGGAAAGTGGAAGGTTCGCGAGTGAAAGGGGAGGGAGGAGGGGCGGAGAATGAGAAGAGTGATAGTGAGACCATGCTATATGAGAACGAAGAGATGGAGGGATGTGGAGAGATCGGAAGGTGAGAGATGGCGAGGAAGAGAGGAATGTGAGAGATGGCGAGAGAAAGAGAGCAAGGTTATAGATAGCGAGCGAAGAAAGGAAGGTGAGAGAAAGAGGTGGAGGGAGGTGAGAGATGGTGAGAGAGAGAGAGAGAGGGAGAAAGAAAGTCTTCTCCTCAAGACGACACGCGACTGCGGAGAGGAGGGCGGCGAGAGTGAGACCGTGACTCTCGACATCGCCATCAAGAAGATCAACCTCAAGGGATACGACTTCAGTTGGTTCAGCGAGCTGGCGCCCCTTCAGGTGATTCTATAACCAAGCACAGCTAGAAGTGAACTGTGTCCGTTGGGGCGTTCACTCTCTCTTTCTCTCTCTGTCCCAATTCTGTCCAATTCTGTCCCCTCCAAAGTTCTCTTTCCCTCTTGAATACTGTCCTCGATCTCTCACTACTCACTACTCACTACTCACTCTCTCTCTCTCTCACTCTCTTTCTCTCTCTCTTTCTCTCTCTCTTCTCTCCCCCCTCTAATTCGCTCTCTCTCTCTCACTCTCTCTCTCACTCTCTTTCTCTCTCACTCTCTTTCTCTCTCTCTCTTTCTCTCTCTCTTCTCTCTCCCCTCTAATTCTCTCTCTCTCTCTCTCAGCTCGTCTTCCACCCCAACATCGTCCGTTACTACGGCATCTACGTCGACAAGACGCCGCCGTCGCACGTCCACTTTGTGCTCGAGTTCGTGGACGGCGGCTCGCTCTTCGGCTTCCTCATGGTCACGTCCCCTTTCTTCGTGGCTCCGCCCACTTTTCTTTTGCTCCGCCCACTACATTTTCGTATCAGAGATATCGATCAATATATAAGTTATTCAAACGATAACATTATCAATAAATTCTTGTTCTTTTACAGAAGAAATACTCATAAGTTGCTACTCGTAAGCAGTAAAAATCTACATATATGTCTATCTATATATTTTAAAATCAATCAAGAAATTTGATTAATAAAGTCAACACAAATAAAAATGAATCGATAATTTTTGCAGAAGATCAAGCCGTCGGTGCTGTCGGCCAACGAGGCAGCCGACATCCTCTCGGGCGTCTGCCGTGGAATGGCGGCGCTGCACTCGCTCGAGCCGGCCGTCGTGCACGGTGATCTCGCCACACGCAACGTGCTGCTCGCGCGACATCCCACCGATCCGACCAGGTTTTGCCGCCCGTGGCTCCGCCCACTCGTTATTAGCTCCGCCCACTCGGCATTAGCTCCGCCCACTTGTCATTGGCTCCGCCCACTCGTTATTAGCTCCGCCCACTTGTCATTAGCTCCGCCCACTCGCCCTTGTTCCCCCGCCCATTAGCCATTGCTCCGCCCACTCGTCGTAGGCCCCTCTCACTCGCCGACACCTCGTGACTCCGTCAACTACGGCTCATTACAGATTCGTGCCAAAGGTCACCGACTTTGGCCTCTCCAAGGTCGTATCGCGCGGCGTTCACACGAGCTACGATGATCCGCACAAGATTCCGTGAGTGTCGACGATATTTCTTTCGTCCGCTCTCTCACCCTCATTCTCTCTGCTCTATCTGCTCTCTGTTCTCCCTCCTCTCCTCTCTCTCTCTCTCTCTCTCTCTCTCTCTCTCTTTTCTCTCTGTACTCTCTCTCCCTCTCTCTCCTTCTCTCTCTCTCTCTCTCTCTCTCTCTCTCTCTCCTCTCTCTCTCTCTCTCTCCCTCTTCCAGCTACAAGTGGCTGCCTCCCGAGGTGCACGCGCGTCGCGAGCTCTCTCCCCAGACGGACGTCTGGTCCTTTGGCATCCTCGCCGTCGAAGTCTACGAGGCCGGCCTCGTGCCGTTCGGCATGACCTCGCACAATCTCATCGGCCCGCTCACCAAAGGTCAGACATCAGACATCAGAGATCGGAGATCAAGCATGTACATTTCTTATCAATATTGAGCAGCAGCAGGGCCTAATAAGGGTCTCATTCTTTTTTTTTACGAAAAGTAATCGATCCAACAGCAATAGAGCATCTCCAAATGGATACTGAAAGTACAGTATCCATTCGGGGGTTACTGTGTAATCCGATACCGTAACCCTTCGTCTCTCTCTCTCTCTCTCTCTCTCTCTCTCTCTCTTTCTATTTCCAGACGGCTTCGTCATCGACCGGCCCGAGCGGATGCCCGAGTTTGTGTGGGGTGCCGCGCGTCGCTGCTGGGCGTACAACCCGGCGGATCGCATCACTTTTCGGTTCGTCTTTTTCTCTCTTTCCACCCTCTCGATCTCTCTCTCTCACTACCTCTCTTTCTCTTCCTGTCTCTCTCACTCTCTTTCTCTCTCTCACTCGCTCCCTCTTCAGCGAACTCGAGCTCTACTTCGAGCGGTTCGTCATCGAGTACGAGGCGACGCACATGGCAGCGATCGTCGAGAGATTCGCCAAGGGAATCCTGACCGTCTGAAGGCGGGCGGAGCACACCTGTCCCCGAATTGCTCCGATCCCACTTGGATCTGTCCCCAAATTGCTCCGATCCCATCATTAATCCTTCGTTGCTTTGTCAACAGTGTTCAGAATAAAACTTGTTTTGTTTTATATCAGCATATGTACGTATGTAGAAGATTACGATATCCGGCATTTCGTGGAAAATAAAACTTGAATCACAGAAGAGAGGCATCATTGAGATATTCTGCTTCACATTGTCGTATGTCAGAATACATTAAATTTACTATTTAATTAAAACTAATACAA
>CALZFC010000018.1:3787500-3817500 GCA_945643635.1 Allodiplogaster sudhausi | reverse complement strand
GACACAAAGTTAGTCGCCTGAAGTAAGCTATATCTAATTTACTGTTTCTTATTATTTTTATGGGAAAAAATGAAAGAACAAAGATAAAACGCCATTGCCGAGGACAAATTGAATCAATAGCCAATCAAGCACAGCTGCGATATGTCGATAGGTTCTTGACTGAGCTTTTCTCGTATAGTATTGAATTACCAATAATTAATTAATTAATTAAATAAATACCTCCCAACAGGAGAGCTGCAAAGGCGGACGACACCATTCGGCGAAAGGCTTGAGCACGTAGAACTTTCTATAGACGTATCTGAAAAATAAAATCTTTTATCTTTCCTCTTCTGAAATGGATGCTCTACTTATTACTATTACTGTAATATATACGCAATTGAGCGTTGAAAAATTGTCGATAAATGCACCGTGTTGAACCACACTCCGTAGTCAGCGAATGTGCCTCTCCGGATCCTACGAATTCTTGGTCTATAGCAGGGTTAAAAAGGGTACTGTCTACTTAACATAGACCTCCCCAAAGCCCAAACGATGTTTTTGGGTAACATTTATTCAGAATACCCAGGTTTCCGTGTCCAATACCTCCTTTCCCACTCTAATCTTCTTGGTCTTCGACAGTGAATTTTATTCCCTGGTCTGTGGCTACCCGGTCAGTAGTGCATCGAACTCGTTTCGGTAGTGCCATAAACCCATGGGTATAAAACCCAATGGGTATAAACCCATGGGTATAAAAGTGTGGTTCCTGACTTGCACGTGAGACACTGGATCTGCTGATGGGTGGGTGCTTTCGCGAGCCAGTACGAGAAGCAGTCGTAGTGCACCCACTTCATGCTGCCGCACATCTGGAGTAGGAATATGCTTATAATACTTAGTTCTTTTCCTTTGTTTATATTCAGTAACTAATATCGTTCTCAATTAAGAATTATTACGAATATAAAGGGAATACAAAAGTAACATAGAGAAAAGTATACTTTACTTCTATTTCCAACAAATATTCTTCTCGTAAGAATCATGAATAGGGAATAGCAAAGCACGTTATAAAAGTTTATTTCATTTTTATATTTCATCAACATGCTTCTCATAAGAATGATGAAGACGGAATAGAAAGGTTGCTTATGGACGAAATGCTTGATGTCTTATTCCGGGAATTAGGATGAATAAATGTTGAAGGTTTTTTTTTTAAATTCAAATGCAAAAGCTCTGCCTCTGAAATGAGGACGAGATAAATGGGGAAGAATATAAATGGACTATAAACCTGCAAGGATGAAGCCATGGCCGATAGTTTCGGACGAGTAGCAAAACTTGCACATCTTCTCAGCGCCCACGGAATGGACGGACGAATGCTCGCTACTCACATCGCTGGCCTCGTCTTCGATGGAGTGGGCACGTAGCGAAGACGTCGACGCAGTGATCGCCTCGTCGGGCATTTTCGTTCTTTTTTTTGTTTCCTTAAATAAACAAATAAATAAATAAATAATATACATCTAATAACATTTGATTACAATATTCACCTCCTAGAAACGAAAAAGTTGAAACATTTTGCATTCTGAAAGCACCAAATCTCTATTTAAGCCTCTTGCTTAGATTAATATCAAGAAAAAAAAAAGAAAAAAAGGAAACATCCAACACTAGTTTTGATAAGAGAGAGTTGGACTGGTTCTAACGACAAGAGAAAGTGGAAAGAACAGTAAAAAAGAGAACTCGAAATGGAGAACATTAACATCATATATCAATGAGAGAGAGAGTATTTGGTCAAGTAACTACTTTTTTTCTGAACGAAAATGTTTCACAATCTTCGAGAGCACTCTCATCACACTGATGTAATTAGTCAACAAAATTGGCAAACTGCCAAACGAAAGCTCACCCTACCGTATCTCAATCAGTTCGCTACGAGACAACACTTTTATTTGAGTAATATCAAAATGTGTAAAATGCAAAATTTTCCTACTTTTACTTCCTCTATTTTGCAAATTTTTCACCTTTTTCGCTAGCACGTAGCGCGCTTTTGATAGGCGATTGTGGCAGCGATTCATTTCTCCTGATTTGAAGTGTTTCCAAGCGGTCGTAGTCCGCGCGGCCTCTCGCGTATTCTGCGTGCTGTGTGGCGCACACCAAAAATGCTGCGTATTATTTCTCCTTCGACACAAACATTCATCACTTTGCGCTTTCTAATTAGCTTTTTTTCCCCGCTTTTTGCTTCCTTTTTATCTCCCGGTTTTGTTTAATAATGAATAGCAAACGATTTCATAGTTTTCACCTATAACATCCCAGAGTTGTCCTTGCGCTGTTGTAAGCCGCCACGTTTGTCCTTTTTTTTTTAGAAACAAAAAAGTTCCCATTTTGTTGCCTGCAGGATAAGTTGCTGTAGAATTGTAATCAAATGTTATTTATGCAGTTATAACACGCATATGAGTACGCGCGAACTTGTTTCGTAATTTCATAATCGCCGCGGTCATTCTTGCGGCCCGTGTTCAGTTGTGAGTTCTATGACCTTGGAATCTCTTGCTTGTTCAGGAAACTCAAACACCGCGTTATGTCAAGCACTATACAGGAGAGAGGACCGAAACAAAGGAAGCAAGGCGTGCCCGGTGTGTTCTTTACTTATTTTTGATAGATCCTGTCGTTGCGAGCTTTCCTTGCCTTTTTTCGCAATCCTATGACTAATGCAGTTTCTATTCAATGTCAGCAACATGTTTACTTCAAAATGTAACGGCTACCTTTATCGAGCTATTAAAAAACGGCTTTTAATTTGATTTTTAATTCTCATAACTAAGCTTGTTTTGGCAAGAATTTCTCAAGGAGGATTTATTGGGTTTATGAATGAAAGTTGTTTATATTTTCTCGTTATTTATATAATATATACATTATTTATTTTCTCTTTCATTTCCAGAAACAAACACCCATGTTCCGCCACCTCAACAACAACAACAGCAGCAGCAGCCGCATTTAGTCGCCGGCGCCAACGCTGTCCCCATCACAAATCACAATGGCTCCGCACCGCCGCCGGGCCAGTTCATGCTCCCAACAGTCCAGGCGAGTTTTTGTGCAGGAACAATAACAATTCCCGCGTACGCAGTAGTAGTATTTCCATGTTTTTTTCCATACTTTCTTCAAATGGACTGAAAGAACGAGAACGAGACAAATCTAATGTGTTTCTTTGCTGACGAACACGGTGCGTTTCCATGGCTCTTTCCTACGGGTTACGGCCATTCCAAATGAGTGTAGCAAATTGAAAATTGGTCCTGGCGACGTCTTTCTAAGATCAATTTCAAAGATTCATGTATTGAATTTTAATTTAAGTATTGGTTGTATTTCTACGACCAGGCAATGTATTTTTGCGGAGCACGCGCCTTTGAAAGTAAGAGTACTGCTACCGACGAAGCCATATGTTTTAAGACCATGAATGATACCAATGCTGAGGATGTTCGCTGTTCAATGTAAGAAGAAAAAAAAAGCAAATTTAATCCTGCATAATTTAGTTGCCCCTTCACAGTATATGCTTCATCTATTTTCCGCACAATTCATTGCTGTTTCGGTGATCAGAAAGCACCACATGTTCGCGTTAAGATATATTCACTCCCCATGAAGCCATATTTCTAACTATTCTTAGGGAGCAAATTAGACTGTTTTTTTCTGGGATTTTCTGAGTATATTTATATGCAAATACAAATTACTTTGCGATAGAAGCATATGACTTTAAATACCGTAGCCTTGCCTTGAAAGTTTTTGATGATACTTTACTCTGCGAGTTGGCTCATTTAAACCTTAAGGGGGATTTGTCTAAACCTTTTTTATAGGAATTTTTTTTTAAATTGCTTGCTGAGACTTTCTGGGGAAAAATTTCAAGCCCCATGGCCGAAAGTAGTTGTCCTTTTAAAATCAAGCGCTGAAGAGAATCATTACAGAATCATGGCAGAAAGCACCCTTTTTGCTGAGCTATACCGTAATGGCTCGAATTGATAGAAATATCGAAGTTTATGTTACTGTATTGCAGGGAAAAAAGGGGTGGTCCGAGGGTTCCCCATCGTGGATGACATTTTTGTGATAGCGCTCCATGTCCTCTGAACCATGTGAAACTAACGTGGCTTTAGCGTAATAGATACAGGATTATCAATTCCCTGTTAATCATCATGATATTTTAAGATAAGGGGATATTTTATGATTATTATCATTATCCTTTTTTCTTTCCCTGCTTACTTGGCTAGACAGAGTGAATGATTGACGTGATCACCACGTGTCTGTTGTATACAGGGATGATCAAAGCGGGCCGAGCCCGGGCCCGGGCCGTTGCTAATTTGGCGGGCCCGGGCCCGGCCCGGGCCGAGATTTTGAAGGCAGGGCCCGGCCCGGCCCGCATACCCCACGGGCCGGGCCGGGCCCGTTTTAACATAGGCCCGGCCCGGCCCGTTGCCAATTTGGCGGGCCCGGGCCGAGATTTTGAAAATAGGGCCCGGCCCGCTTACCCCCAGGGCCCGGCCCGGCCCGCGGGACAGCGGGCCGGCCCGACCAATCTGAACAGTAGTCTCGCTTGCAGTTTCTCTGCATGTCTAGCTTTGCCTCTCTCTTTTCCTCCCGGCATACCTCTCACTTTCTCGCTCTCTCTCTCTCTTTTCCTCTCTCTCTCTCTCCATCTCTTTCTCACTCTCTCTCTCTCTTTCTCTCTTTCTCTTTCTCTCTCTCTCTCTCTCTCGATCTCTCTGCCACCTACACCCATGTCGCAATGCCTTCGAATGCGTCATGGACTACGTTGAATCAGGAAGCATGAGCTGTCCCTTGCGATTTGAACGAGTCTTAGCGGGAAAGTTGAAAGATGCTATCAAAGAAACCTAGTTTTTGTATTGATTTCTTTTAAACGTAATATTTTTGTATTAAAGAAATGCTTTTCCAGAGTTATTTCTTAACGTTTCTTCCTTTTCAGATGCACCAGAATCTCATTCCGCATGACTTCAATGGGCGGAACTTGTCAGTTTGATTATTATTAGAGAGAGAGAGAGAGAGAGAGAGAGGGATGGAGAGGGAGAGATGGAAAGAGGGAGTGGGAGCAGTGCTGAAATAGTGGCTGTCTCTGAACATGGGCCGGGGGTTACAATGCGAAAAATTGATAAACCCGGGGTTATTAAGTGAAAAATGGCCATCGCGGGGGGGGGGGTTACAAAGTGTTCCGCGCCTACGGCATGGGGGGGGAGTTACAACCCTGTCATGGGTCAGACCTATTTCAGCTCTGAGAGGGAGAGATGGAAAGAGAGAGAGAGGGAGAGATGGAAAGAGAGAGATAGTGAGAGATGAAGAGGGAGAGGTAGAGAGTGGGTGAGATGGAAAGAGATGGAGAGGTAGAAATAGAAAGAGAGAGAGATTTCGAGATAGAGAAAGAGAGAGAGAAAACGTGATAGAGAAAGAGAGAGAGAGAGAGAGCGCGCGCGGAGGTCAAGCCGGGAAGGAGAGTGGAACCTCGTGAGAACATTTAATTATAAGCGGAGCTTCGTATTACATCGCGCCAGTTGCCATTCACGGATTGAGACGTTTCGGGGCTTCCGACGTGAGGGTGGTGATGTGAAGTGAGGGAGGAGGGCTCTTTAATCACCCCTCTAATCACCCCCCCCCCCAAGGGGAATCGAATGCCCTAGTTCAAGGGGCATTGAAGACCCTAGTTGAATGGGTCTCGAAAGCCTTGCTATCGTTGTACTACTCTGCTCTTACCTGACACTGAGTAATCACTGCTATCACGAGAAGGAGCGAACCTATCCCTGCAGCTACCTTGTCTAGACAGGGACGGCCCCTCACCCCTCTCCTCTCGTTCGCTCTCCCTATGTCTGTCTGCATCTCTCTCTCTCTCTCTCGCTCTCTCTCTCTCTCTCTCGCTCTCTCTCTCTCTCTCTCTCTCTCTCTGTTGTCTCCTCCCCTCCTCTCCCCAACTATCAGCTGTTTACCAAATTGCACGTCCTTCCTGTTTTATAGACAGGAGCAAAGAGCATCAGAAGCTAGTCGATATTGTTTTGGGGCATTATTTCCCGCTGGCTCAATTGATTTGAAGGCTTGAAATTTGTTTTGTTGTCTTTTTAAAAACCAGTGGGCAGCCAGTAATCAGTTGAATTCATCTTGTTTTGCTGAGTTTTCACTCTGATGTTATTTATTGGGTATGTGCTATCTTGAGTCGTAAGGTATGCCTTGAGATTCCAGCGGAGGAGGGGCTAGAGAGGAGGGGGGATATCTCGAGCAAATGATGTATAGGCCGAGAGGGAATGGAAGTAGAGATCAGACCCGTAGACCCAAGGCACTATTCGCTTGCTTGTCTATTTTGCCATCTTCTTCTTTCTCTATGGCTCCAGGGCCTGCTTGTTTTCTTTACTGCTTCTGTCTCTTTCTCTCTCTCTCTCTCTATCTCTCTCTTTCTATCCTTTACACATTCCCTCTCTCTCCCTCTCTCCCTCTTTATCTCTCACCTTTTCACCTCTCTTTCCACCCGATCACCAACACGCTGGAACAGTTGCTTTTTGCCCGGGCTTCTTTCAATCGCGCCACACTCTTCCTCTCGCCATTTGCTGTGTAGATGTCTATGTCTTCTTTTTCTTTCTCTTTTCTCTCTCTTTCTCTCTCTCACTCTCTCTCTCTCTCTCGCTCTCTGTAACTTCTCTACTCCTCTCTCACCAGTCTTCTTGCACTAGTCGTGCTCGCCTTGTCTCTCTCCCCACATTCCCCATCGTCACCTCCCGCTTACCTGTCTGTCCGCATACATGCTTGTTCTGGCATCGCATGAACAACGGTTTCACTGTTGAGATCTCTTTCTCCCTCGTTCTCTCTCTATCTCTCTCTCTAATTCTCTCTCTCTCACTCTCTTTTACTTTCTCTTTCTCTCTCACTCTCTCTCACTCTCTCTCTCTCTCTCGCTCTCTTTCTCTCTCTCGCTCTCTTTCTCACTCTCCCACTCTCCCCTCCTTCTCCCATTGCTTCTGTATGCCCTCATCCAAAGTGCCATGCGGTTAATCGCTCATTGCGTCCGAGTTCATATTTGCATAGCGATTCCTGTTTTATGGTTTGTCTCTGTCACGTATGACGGAAATGTTGCGATTGGGTATTATAGGGTTTTAAGTTTAAGGCTAATTTTTTTTTAACATTTTTTTTTTTAGGAATTAAAGGTATATTTAAGATTAGGAATAGTTATTTGGAAGCTTACCCCTCGATATGATAGAACAAAATTTGAAATCGAATTATTAAATTTACTACTTACATTTGATGACACTTTTTTTTTCTCTCTCTCTCGCTAAGTTGAAGATGACAAATGCGTTAGAGTTTACGCCTGGTTCCATTCCTTCCTCGATCCGCTAGAAAAGTAGGAAAAAAAATAAGAAAAGCCATGTTACGAAACATGGCGATTTCCGTTTCTTTGAGGAGAGCTGGTTACGGACTCAAAAACTGCCCAATTCTTCACTGTTCTCTTATCAGTTTTGTGCGATACCACTTCTTCTTCTTTTTCTTCTTCTTTCTGAACCACGCACTCTGCTTCCCCTTTCGTACCTGTTAGCTAATAACAATTGTGTCTGCCTCTCCGTCTTTCACTCTCACTTTCTCTATCCCGTCTCTCTCCCTCTCTCTCGCCTGTCTCTTCCTTGCGCTACTGCCTGTATTTGGGCACTAGTTGTGCTCGTCATTCTTTCTCTTTTTTCTCTCTCTCTTTCTCTCTCTTTCTCTCTCTTTCTTTCTATCTCTCTCTCTCTTTCTCTCTCTCTCTCTCTCTTTCTAGCTCTCTCCCTCTCTCTCTCTTTCTAGCTCTCTCCCTCTCTCTTTTTTTTGTTCCCTTGATGATAAGCTGAGCACACGAGCAGCTCCAGAAGTCAGAGGAAAGAGAAGACCTTTGCTCTTTGAAATTTATCTAGTGACTGACTTGGTTTCTTTTTGAGATTTGATAGTTGGTTTAAAAAATTTAAGTAAAAGGTCATTTGAAAGTAGTTTCAGTTCCGGGACAGATCTCAGATTTGTACCTATTGACCTTGTTAATGTTGCTCTCTATACCCTGACCGTTAGGAGAGAGAGAGGGGGGAGAGAGAGAGAGAGGAGAGAGAGAGAGTGATCGGGGAGATGGGGGGGGGGGGGGAGAGAGAGAGAGGGAGAGAGTGACCGTGATATTGGAGAGAGGCCCAATCGATCGATAAACCTGATAATATCAGAGATGCTCCCAGGTAGAGATTTGTTCGCTGAACTGATGTGTAAAAGATAGTCTTTTTAACGACTTAAATTTTTACTTTTCAAAAATTGTTAGTAAAATTATTGGCTGGAACTTTTTTAATCTGTTATGTGAACTTGTTGAGTGAAGACAGAAATGTTAGGATGGACAATTTAATTGGCGAGAATTTTTTGAACTAATTGAATGTGAGAATGAACGATATTTTAAGAGTGTAGATTGACTGTGATGTTACTATGGAGGTTTCATGTAGTGGACGTAGAGAGGTTATGAAGGAATAGAGTGAAAGAGAAGTGGAGAGAAGGAAAGAGAGAGAAGGGGAGGAGAAGGAGAGGGAGAGAGAGAAAAGGGAGTAGAGAAAGAGAGTAGTATGCTGAAAGAGTTTGAAGCAGTGGCGGACTCGATGATTTATTGTATGGCGTGAGAAGAGTGAAGCGTCGTTGCTCTTCCTTGTTCTCTTCTTGATTCCCTTTTGGTTTTGGATTAAAAAAAGTCATCTCTGATACTTTTGTTAGTCCATAACCAAACCTAATTAGCCTTGTTATCTTTTATATTTCTTAATTAATTACTCCTTTTTTGCAGCCCCACAGCGGCTTTTCCTTCTCCGCAGCTCTTTGCGGGGAACTCTACGCTCACGACTGAGGGCCAGAATCAGTACAGGCTGAATGTCAGTGTCTTTTCGGCTGTGGTTTACTAGTGTACTATTAGTATTGTTATTAGGCTAGTGCGCGGTGAGAACTTATATTTTATGCTAGGATTTTTAATTTTTAAATATATTTTTTCAAATTTAATTTTAAGTTGAATTGGACATTGCGCATGAATTTTTGGGTGTTACAATTTTTTTCTATAACTAAATATAATTACTAATCTTTATGTTCAGATTCACGAGTTGCCAACTTCGCTCCCGTCATATCAAGCTGCCGGCTCTGTGGGACAATACCCATACGCACACGTTCAGCAGGTGAGAGAGAGGGATAGAGATGAAGTGAGAGAGAGAGAAGGGAGAGAGAAAGTGAGGGAGGCTAAAAAAGAGAGAGAGAGAGAGGGGTCTCCTCTGCTTGTAAAGAAAGAGCGATATAGAGAGAGAGTTGGACAGGACAGATAGAGCGAGAAAGTGAGAGGGTAGATATGGTGTAAAAAGAAATCGAGATATGCCATCGAAACGGTTAATTTTAAGATTCCCATTATTTAATTGAGAAAGTGTCTACTTATACAGAACTCTGTCAGTACATTTCTGCACATAAATTGGAGAATTAAAAAAATAGCTCTGTTTTTTCTCTCTTCTTTTTCTATTGCCAATCTGATTAATTGCAGGCATCCCTTCAGCAACCGCAACAAGGATACGGGATGCAGGTGTGTAGTATGCAATCATACTGTAACAAGATGAAAATGTTGACCAAAATGTTATGCAAAGTCTGGGAACGAAAATGATTAATTTAATCAGTGAATATAAACAACTGTCGACTGCTTGTAAAAGCAGTGTGCGGCTTGGGGCCCCTAAAGCAAGGAGGTGAGAGTAAAACAGAATTTGTACGCCTCAAAATCTGAATGGGGGTATGGCTCTGAAGGTCGAAATTCAGGATGGATACGTGTAAATGTTAAACTTTATGGTTTCATCCCTTAGGCGCCTCCAGCAGGTGGTGGGATGTCCAACGGTTCGATGCCACAAGTTGCTGGCGGACCTGCTCTTAATTACAGGATGCAGCCACAGCAGCAGCAACAGGTAAAATAACAATTGTTTATGATTTATTTTTTACTTACTTTTTTTTTAATTTTGAAAAACAGAACAGTACATGATTTCACACGGAAAATATAATTAAAGTACATTATTTTTTCCAGGAAAATGTGAGTTAAACTTTTCTTTAGTTCGCTCGGCCAGCAGTGCAGTCGTACGTGCCGCAGTCATACTATCCATACATGTCCGTGTGTTTTTAAAGTCATTCAAGTTGTAGACGAGTTTTCAAAATGGCGTTTCGGTTATTTATTTTAAGATTATATAATTAATATATTTAAGATTATATATTTGATTATATATCTAAAGAGAAGAAACAATTTCCAGGGTTAGCATTATTAGCATTTTGTAAACAGTATTATTATTATTAGCGAAACGTAAATTAAATTTAAAGAGTAAAATGTGGTGATTCTTCAGGTATCAGGACCCAAGCGCGGGCGCGCCCATCTTCACACAGCCTACCGTGCACACGCAGTATGCCACTCAGCAAGTCATGGATCCGAACGTATGGCAGCAGCAGGTACGGTAGAGGAAGGATACTGTATAGATGAGCTCTCTCTATATATCTCTCTCTCTCACACTCTCTCGCTTCTGTCTGTCTAACTGTACCTTTCTCTCACTCTCTCTCTCTCTCTCTCTCTCTGTCTATCTCTCGCTTTTCTCTCACTGTCGCTTTTGTCTATCTACATGTAGCTTTCTCTCTCTCTCTCTCTCTCTCTCTCTCTCTGTCTCTGTCTCTCTCACACACTCCCTTTCACTCTACAGCAGGGCTACGGCTACGCGCATCTTCCCGTGCAGATGATTCAGCCGCAGTCGCTTTCCCATGGCGGCGTCCCCGGAGGCATGCACCAAGGAGGCGGAGCAGGCGGCATGCAGCATGGCGGGCACGCAGGAGCACAAATCATGACGTCACAGCCTCCGCCAGGTGGGTATGTGGGAGGGCTACTAAAAGTGGTATTATAGGGGTCCTAGAAGTGGGCCTTGAAGGGGCTTTAAGAAACATTAAAAAGAGGGCCATAAAAGACCCTTTGACCTTTGTCCACCCCTTAGTGCTCTACAAAGATTTGTTTAGAACTGTAATTCAATTGACATGAGCTTGTAACCATAATTTTTTGGTTCGCGAATTGATTTAACTATTCTTAAAAAACTTAATGCGAAGTTTAACTTTTTTAAGGTAGCATGGTTGGAATGCCTCAAGGGCAAGGCAGCATGCAAGGAGGTGGACAACAACAGATGGGAGGACTGGGAGGACAGCCAGCTGCTGCGCCGCAGAGAACAAAGAAGGTATCACGAGAGGGGCTTTTTTTCTTTTTAGAATGTATTTATAACATTTTGGTGTTATTTTAATATTGTTATATATAAAGCCAATTAAATGAAACATGAACTTATTATGTTAGGCTTATTCCTTTTTTGTAAGTTTAGCATGATTAGTTTGAATATTGCTTGCAATTACTCTCACTGGCTGTTTAGGGGAGTGGGGTTATTATCGAAATTAAGGATCTAAGAACATTCAAAGATGATCCGGAAGAAAATCAAAGATCAAAGATCACCGAATAGTTGCGATGATGATACGCTTCCTCTGCCTTGAGGTGCTCGCCATCGTGAATCCGGAGACGAACGAGAAGATCAACCAAGAAGCGGTTGAGGCAGCCGAGCACGGGGGCAGTGTCTCGAAGAGTGAGGAATTCTTTCTTTCTTTACTTCCCGTAAAAGGACACCGACTCTCTCCCCTTCTCTCTTTCTCTCCCATTCTCTTTCACTCCCTTTCTCTCTCTTCCCCTTCTCTCTCTCTCTCTCTCTCTCTCTCTCTTCTCTCTTCTCTCTTCTCTCTTCTCTCTCCAGGTTCCGATAAGTCGTCGGCAGCAGCTGCAAGCGCGCCGTCGAGCAACGCGACTACCGATCAGAAGGAGCAGGAGAAGGCACGCCTCCGGCAAGAGTTGATGTCGCAGATGACGAACGTCGTCAATAACGGTGACTAAGAAGGCGACCTCGGGCGGGATCTGAACCCATGGGTTTTCCGAGACCAGGAGGGCTCAGGCCTGACTCATGGCTATCGGGTCCAAGGAGGGGTTAAGGGGCAGCCCAGGCCTGAACCCATGGGTATCGGGCTCAAGGAGGTCCCTAGAGCCGGACCACTCGTGTCGAGGAATTCGTTTTTCTCTCTCTTCTAAATCTCAACTTTCCGGAATTTGTAAGGTTGTAGAAGAATATAGAGCGCGCCTTTGATCTTATTCCGATTTGTGTTTTATCATTGATCATTGATAACTTCTTTTGAACTATTGTTAGTGTTCTTCTTAATTGCAGGCAACATTGATGGCCGTCGCAGTCGGGTGACCTCGACGACCGTATCAGCTGCAGGGGAAGACATGGTGGATCATGCCAAGGCAGCGCCACCCACTCAGCAACAACCACGGACACGCACACAGAGCAAGGTTGTTGTGGAAGAGGAGAGGAAGGCCGTCTTTTAGGGAGGACAAGAGGAATTGGCACAGTGCCAGAAATGAGCTCTGGAGGAGTTTATTAGAAATAATAATATATATATTGTAGTAAAAGAGATGAAGCAGAAAGTGATATCGATTGAAAAGGGCAAGCAAAGCTTGTAAAAAAATTTAAGTTCAATTATAGTTATCTAGAGCAAAGTTGGAAAAATTGGGCCTTTGCATAATTTGCTGCTAATTGGATGTTATTAGTTGTAGTACTAGTTTTTTTTCCAATTTCTAGGCCACGCGGTATTATAATTGTTTTTCCCCTGTTCCCATGGCCTTTAGAGTTGTTAGCTGAATTCTTGAAGTTTCTGGCTTCTTCCAACAACTGCTAACGATGGGTCACTTGACCTTCAGTGTCAAAATTGTTACGTCCTGTTTGGGTATCATGTGTTTCTCTGCCTTCTTAACTTGTCTCTATCATTTCTCTCTCTCTCTCTGTCTCTCTGTCTCTCTCTCTCTCTCTCTTAGTCTCCCTCTCTCTCTCAGTCTCTCCCTCCCTCACCTGCCCCCTCCTATCGCGCTCAACGGCGAATTTGCACCTATTTTCACTGCTTTGATGACATCTTCATGTTTCGTTTCGGTCCTCATTCTTTGACATTTGAAATTCTGGCGATAAGAACCCGGCGATGCGGATAGAGGAGAGAAGTGATGGGAGAGAGCGAGTGAATAGAGATAGAGGGGAGAGGAAAGAAAGAGTGGAGAGAGGAGAGAGCGTAAGAAGAGAGAGAGAGGGGAAAGAAAGAGTGGAGATTAGAGAGAGAGAGAGAGAGAGGAAATTAGCCGTGGCCCGCCTGTCCTGGGAGTGTTTTTGAGATTTTCTGCCAGCTCCTTCGTCTTACCTCAAGCTTCTTCTTATTATCTCGCCTCTCCGTGACCTCTTCCCACCTTCGGATTCCCTTAAACCAGCCTTAAACTGGGCGCTGCTCTCTCACATTCGTTCTCTTTTTAATCACATATCTCTCTCTCCCTCCATGCCTTCTCTCCGCCACACACTGATCTCTTTATCTCTCTCTCTCGCTGTCTCTGACTCCCTCTTTCTCCCTCCCTCCCTCTCCGTCTCTCTCTCTCTCTCTCTCTCTCTCTCTCTCTCTCTGTCAACGTTATAGACAAGTCAACTCCACTGCCACATGTTGTCAGAAGAAAGCACATGCTCTACAGCATCCAGCTCTTCTCCCCACGCTTGTGACTTTGTTTCTCTCTCTCCCTCTCTCTCTCCCCCTCTCTCTCTCTCCCTCTCTCTCTCCCTCTCTCTTTCTCTCCCTCTCTCTCCCTTCTCTCTTTATCTTATTGTTACTGATTGACTTTTTCTTCTTCTTGGTCGTATGCTTCTTCATTTGCTTGCGACGTGCATCTTTCAGATTTTCTCTGCTGTTGGCTCCCGAACCCTCTCTCTCTCTCTCTCGCTCTCTCTCTCTCCCTCTATCCCTCGATTTTTTTTCTCTGTTAGTCTACCTCTCCTTTCCAAACCCATCCTTAACCGTCTTCAGTTTGCACCTCACTCGCTCGTCAGAAGAAACTGTCTTCTGTTTCTACTGCCATGTCAAGATTACTCTATGCCTCTCTCCCTCTATCTCTCGCTCTCTCTTTTTACTCTATCTTTTCTCTTTCGATCCCTCTCCCTCCCGCTCTCTCTCTCTCTCTCTCTCTCTCCTCTCTCTCTCTGACTGTCTCTCCCTTTTTCCTCTCTTACTCTCAGACTCTCGTTCTCTAGCCTCTATCACCTCTCACATGGCGTCCAACCTTCGTACCTTTACACATTGATTTTCTGATTCGCGATGCCTCTTACCATTGGGTCGGTGTTTATTTCGTCGAAATCGGGGAGAGCCTGGCCCACTCATAATTTTGTGGAAGTAGAGACTACTCTCTTCCCTCTCACTCCCAGTTACTATATTGTTATTTTTCTTTTCAAGCAGTGGATTGCTTTCATTGCTTGCTAAAGTATATTTGGTTGCTACGTTCCGTTCTCGGTGGCATTTGTTTAACCTTTAAAAAAAAGAGGCAACTTCTTTCAAAGTGGTTGTAATTATAGTAATATGTGAATTTTGTTTAAAAAAAAGAAATTAATAGGCAATCATTGAGACGAAATATGAGTGCTTGGTCGACCACGATATAGGCATTTCAGTGAAGTAAATGATTGAATAATTGAATAGGAAGTTTGAGCGGAAGGCAAAAATAAATTAGTTTTAACAAGCAAATGTTTATTATTATTGCAGTGCCTTTCCGACCGAGATATGGACATTTAAGTGTAGTAAATAATTGGATATGAGTTTGAGGGGAGGGAAAGTCTAAATCAGCGTAGGGCATGTCCCAAACGGAACATCCACCACGTCCTGATATAAATGAGATGTAATAAGTAAGTAAGTATTTATTTATTTTACTTGTAATATTTAATATTCCAGTGCCTTATCGATCCGGACTCGATCGGAATCACGCCGTTCAAGAAGGAGCAACGCACAGCTGCACAGCAGCAGCCAGCAGAAGTCAAGGCAGCTGCGGCAGCCGAGCAGAAGGAGGAGGAGGAGGAGGCAGTGGAGAAGACGGCCACAGCAGCCACTCCGGCAGAGAGCAAGGAAGACGCCAGTCAGAAGGGTCAGCACAGCTTGTTCATCGATTATAATGCAAGACTACAGTATCTATTGCCCATTATTACTGCATTCAAAAGCGTGACTAAAGCTTGTCAGTGGAAAATAATTTAAAAAAAAAACAAGTCTAGACTATGGTATCTATGACTATTATTACTGCTAATGCCCTTTTTTTATTCTGCTGGACTATACGGTATTCCTATTATTGCTATTTAGAGGAAAGAGCTACTGTGGGGGTGGGAAAAGCCCACCCTGATCTCCCCCAAAGACTTACCCCGCCATGTTTTTGATGAGTATTTGTACAGAAACTCCGTTTCCAACCAGCCTCACCCTGGTTTCCCAAAACGGCGTGCCTCTTTTTACCTATCCTATTTTGCTAGGTCCTCGACAGTGGCTTTTACTAGTATACATTCCTATTCGATTTACTTTCCATTGCAGAGGACAAGCCGGTCGAGATGACTGTGGCGACAGAGGCAGCAAGCCAGCCAGCACGGAGTGGCCAGGAAGAGGAGGTGGAGGAAGTGGCTGCCACTCCAGCACCCACCGCCACCAGCCCGGCCAGAGAAGACGAGGAGGCACACGACGAGGAGGCAGCGGCAATCAAGTAAGAAGGGTGGGGTGGGGCTATCCTGTGACCCAATTTGGGGTGGTGAGGCTATCCTTGGACCCAATGTGGGGTGGTGAGGCTATTCTTGAACCCAATTTGTATTGGTGGGGGCTATCCTTGGACCCAATGTGGGGTGGTGAGGCTATTCTTGAACACAATTTGTGGTGGTGGGGGCTATCCTTGGACCCAATTTGGGGAGGATGGGAATGGGGGAATGCAGTTTGTTTATTCGTTTCAACAAAAGTAGGTTCGAAGAGTGGTTCATGCCCGCTAATTTAGGTGTGTTTACATGGAGATTTTAGGAAAGTAAAGAAATATAAGAATCATAAGGATGAAGAGGCTGCTAGGTATTGAGAAAACGTTTTAGAACTATAATTATTTAATTAGTACTATGAGGTGGGACATCTTCTCATATATTTATAAGGCGAAAGAAGTATACCATAACATTGGCGTATTCCAGGTGTAATGAAAATGGATGCAAATTGATTTACAGAGATATCGAAGGAATCATAACGGCCACTAATTCCTTTCGAGGACCTCTTTTGATGGTTTGTTGACTATGAACTTAGTGTTGACGAAGATCACAATTTATTGTTAAAATATTGTATGCTGACGCCTTGGCAATTCTGAATAACTGCTGGTGGAACAGCGGGGTTTACAATATTAAGGCAGCTTGTGCTAATGGAATGGCTACCTACTTTTTATCATCCGTAACCCCCATACCCCTTTCTGTCCATTATAGCGCTTCTCTATACATGGTCCGCTGCTTTGTTTGCATTCATATTTGTTTATTGGTGATGCAGGCAGTTTAATTTGATAAAAATATTGTGCACTGTTTGGCAGAAGGGGTTTTTCGACCATATGACGCTTTCAGCTTCTGCATTTCTCTCTTTCTCTCTCCCTTTCTTTCCTTACTTCTCTCCCTCTCTCTCTATCTCTGTCTCTCTCACTCTCTCTCTCCTGTTCACTTTATCTGTTCATACAGGAGCCCTCGTTCCACACCTGTCTTTCTGCCCATGTCAGAGCTTCCTTTCCATGGTGTAAAATCAAAAATTTGCCTTCTTCTCTATTTGCTTGTAGCTTCAATGTTTTTTTTTTGCTCCAAACCGTCAAACTGTAAGCTTTTTTAGTCTGCTTCAACCAAGAGCAGCGGGTCCCTTAAATGAGAATCTGATAGTTACTGGGCATTTTTTTTAGTTTCTTATTAGATTAGTGATAAAATAGGTCAAGGCTCCATGTTGTATCGATGACGTATCAAGCGGTGGTGTCTTAGGGTTGGTCTAACTAAGGAGGAAAGGAGAGTGGAATGAGGATGAGCCTAAACGTATGTGACATGTTTTACTGGTGAGATGAGAAAGCTAACCAGAGTTTGTCCCCCTCCGCTGCCCACACCCGGTCCCCCCACACCCATATTAAACACTCATTTTGCTGTTCTGCTTAATACTCGCTGCCAAAAGTTTTCTTCACTTCTCTATTTCTCTCACATTCTCTCACCCTATCTCGTATTTTTCTTCTCTTTCTTTCTCTCTCTCTCTCAGTCTCATATCTCCTTTGCTCTCCAACTTAAATTCCTGCGAAAACTTTTTTGTTCACAGCTACCGTTCCGCGTCGTTTGTCTTGTTTTGTAGAGCAAAATAAGAAGCGAGAGAGAGAAAGAGCGGAACCGGCAGATATTTGGAGAGTTACAAGGAGAGCAAGAAATTGGGTGGGAAAAACCGAACCGAGATAGCTAATAAACCACCTTTTCTGACTCCTCTTCGATTCGCTTGTGTCCAGTCTAAACGCATTGCTACTGTTTATCAGCTATCAGAGATCTTTCACCGACCAGGATAGTTGAGGTGGCCCCGGAGCGAGAGAGTGAGTGAGAAGCGAGAGAGAGTTAGCAGAGAGAGGACGAGTCGGAAAGGGTTGATCATTTGAGAAGTGGATGCGAACATAAGGGCTTTACTTTCTCTTTTTTCCCGCAGTAACTATCTCTGCCCACTTCCTGTCTTCTTCTTTGCATTCCATCGCGCCTCCTTTTCTTCCGCACAACAATCTCAAAGTGCCGGAAGAGAGAGAGAGAGAGGGAGAGTGATATAAAGAAATAGAGCAAGAAGAAAGGCAGAGAAAAAGACTTTGCTAACTAGGCAACAAGGATAGAGACAGCCGTGACAGTCTGCGTGGTCAGAACTCGGCCGAGGCCAAATAGTCTACTTGTCGTACTAGTTACTATCTCTCCCTCACTCTCTCTCTCACTCTCTCTCACTCTCTCTCTCTCGCTCTCTCTCTCCTCTCTCTCATCAATAAGAATGAAATTGCTCAACCATCCTCTTGTTTCGCTACGTGCATCGCCCTTCCAAGGTGCTTTTTGCTGCTCTCGATGATGGCAGCAGTATTAATGTCTTGGCTAGGGCTGCCCCTCTTATATGTATTTATTTATTCAGCCATCGCGGTCGTATTTCACGTGAACGTGCTCGCATATATTGTTCAAAAGAAAGCAAGTTTCACCCCGCCTCTTCTCCGATCATTTATTTGGGGGAACAGATTGCTCGGCAGTTATAGTTGACGCTTTTGCTCGCAACCATTCATTCAAACGACGCTGCGAAGCATGGACGGTTGGGATTGGCCGAAGTTTGGGGCAGCAAATAGGGAGCGACCAAATGCCGCTTGTGGCTTGTGACTTGTGGTTTTATACCCCACTCACCCACGTATTTTGTAGCCTTATCTTTTGTATGCTTTGCTGCTTTCTCGGGGCCTTTATAGAATCCACCACTCATATAGAAGGCACACTGCCAAAATGCTAGCCGCTCAAGCGTGCGCCAATGAAGTGGTGATGTTTTGGAATTATTGTGAGCCAAAAACTGAATCTTGAATTCGCGCATTTTTGCCTGATACAAGGCGGGATAGCATGTGATTTAGAGAGAAGCAACGAACAATAGTCAGAATAATTTAAATAGGTTACTGTTAAGTTTCGTGCTCCTTTAAGGCAAGCATGAGCGCAATTGTAACAGTGCAATCTGGCGTTGATCTAGGCTTGGAATCAACTTCCCCGTCCTCTTACCCTCAGGCAATTCCCTTCTCTGCACCACCTATCGAGCACTTATTTGTTTGCTTCATTATTGCGCCGCTTTTTGCCCTTCTTTCTCGTCCGCGCCTGGTCGTTCCTCGCTCCATCTAGAGAGCCCTCTCCCACTCCTTTCGCTCTCTTCCCCTCTCTCACTCTCTCCCCTTTCTCCCCCCTCTCTCCTTCTTCTCGGGCTCTCTCCCTCTGCCTATATCTCATCGCGCACACCACAGTTTGCTCAAACTTTTCATTTTGGTGCGTTTATTCGCGCACCAACCATCCATTCTAGTGTTCCCTGGCTTTGATCTCTCTCTCTCTCTTTTTCTCTCACTCTCTCTCGCTGTATATCTCTCTCTTCACTCTCGCCATCTAACATAGTCTCTCTCTCTCAGACCAATCTCGTCGTTTGTCTTTTCTTCTGTCCGTCCTCCTTTGCTGTAGCGCGATATCGGGGCGCGCTGCTTGCTGTGACCGTTTCGTTTTCAAGCTCTCTCCCTCTCAGTTTCTCACTCTTTCCGCTCCCTCTCTCTCTCTCCTCGCTCTCTATCTCTCTCTTGCTCTCTTCTCTCTTTACCTCTCTCTCTCTCTCCCTCTCTCTCTCTCTCTCTCTCTCTCTCTCTCTCTCTCTCTCTCTCTCGTTCTCCCTGGACGGTGCTACAGGCTGTCATGTCGTTGCTGAACAATCTCGTTGCCGTCGCTGCGCCCTTTCCACTGTGCACTCTTTTTGCGTGGAGAGGGGCAAAGTGTGAGAGGATCGTGTTACGAAACTCGCCCCTGGCTACTTCTCTCTCTCTCTCTCTCTCTCTCTCTCTCTCTCTCTCTCTTACTCACTCTCCTTCTCATTCTCTTTGTTACTGTTTCTCCTCGCGCTATCACCCCCTTTTCCCTCAAGACCCTCCTTCCATCTCTTTTCTTTTACTCTCTCTCCCTCCCCTCTGACCTTTCCTCTTATCTGCTTTCTCTATCTAGATCGCCACATACTAAACTGAATTCTTGCGCGGTTTCGCTTTGTCAGTGTTTGGACCGTTTCAGAGCAAGGTTACACAGGGATGCCTGTTAGTGTTTTCACTTCTTTTACTATCGGCCTCTCTCTTTCACCCTCACTCGTTATTTTTCTCTCTCTTTCTCTCTCTCTCTCTCTCTCTCTCCCTCTCTCTCACCGTCCCCGTTCTCTCTGTACCTCTCTCCATCTCTACACCATCGATGTTACTGCACATATAGTAATTGGTGATTTCCCGAGGTCGTTGATTTCCTTAGTTAAGAAAAGATATGTATGGCATATATAGTGTTCATCGCGCTATTCATGTTAGATGTATGGATTGAGAATACAGTGCTCTCTTTCTCTCTCTCCCTATCTCTTCGTCACTCTCTCTCCCCCTCCCTCTCTCTCCCTCTCTCTCTCCCTCTCTCGCTCCCTCTCTCTCTCCCTCTCTCTCTCCCTCTCTCTCCCCCTCTCTCCCCCTCTCTCTCACTCTCTCGCCTTCTCTCTCCCTCTGTCTCTGTTTCTCTCTCTCGCTCTCTCTCTCTCTCTCTCGCTCTCTCGCTCTCTAGCTGAACGGCAGTGCCTTAGCGTCGCTGAATCTTTGGTTCTCCCTGTTTTTATTGATACTTTAAACGGCTCTGGATTCTTGTTCTAGACCACTAGACGCTTTTCGAATGCTTTTCCCTTTTAATGATAGTTTCAATAGCTGTGTAATGTTGATTTAATTGATATGCAAGTGAACTAGTCTTGATGTCTTCCTGGTTCCAGTCAATTGCTTCTTTCTCGGACTGATAGTGTCAAGAATGTAATGCACAGTTCGCAGTCTTGCATTTCCCGTAGTGCTATCAGCTTATGACAGCTTGCTAGGCGACACGCACTCACCATATCATATCATATCATTCCATTTGCATTTGGCTTCTTTTCTGCCCCGCTCCCCACCACCAACCTTCTCATGTTTCCGTAGTCTTTTGCACCGAAAGAAATCAGGAGAAGAAGCTGTCATAGCACCCACTTCCAGCATTTGCCTCCCGGTCTATTCGTATATCATTTGCAGCTAGTAGAGAGGGGTGAGGGAGAGAGTGGAGTGGTGGAGAGAGAGTGGAGGGTGGAGAGAGAGAGTGAAGGATGGAGAGAGAGTGGAGAGATATAAGCAAAGATGAGAGAGTTTGTTTATCGCATCGCTCCAAACGGGCGACCGGCCGAGCCAGGCTATCGAAGAGAGGACGAGTTGCATTTATTTGGTAGTATGGTGCCATGTGTTTTTTTATGCAGAGAGAGGGAGAGAGAGAGTGACGGGATTATAGAGAGAGAGAGAGAGAGATGGAGAGAAAGAAATAGAGAGTGAAAAAGAAATGTCAAGAAACAAAATAAAACGAATTCTTCCCAAGCAATATTGGTGTGGGAAAGAGAAAGGATGCGCAGACCGTAGATTAGAACAGAGAGAAGATGGACGGAAGCCACGCTGCATTCCCATCTCACTGATGTGGATGGAATGAGCCTTTCCAGCGTCTCTGATGGTCTATCATCTCTCAGATCGTTGTAGTCTGCCATTTTGATGTTGCTCCAGCATCTGTATTGTCATTTGGAGAGAGAGAGACAGGAGAGCAAGAGAGGGACAGAGAGTGATAGAGAGAGAGTCAGAGAGGGACAGAGAGAGAGGAGAGCGAGAGAGGGTCAGAGAGAGAGAGGTTAGAGAGAGTGTACGAGGGCATAGAGTAAGAGAGAGCTTTAAAGACCCCTCCGCTATGCCTGCTGATGACGTTATTCGGAGAAGCAGCCCCATGACGTTGTTATTCGACGATGTGTCTTCTAGTTGTTCAATTGTTCATTTCTTCCTCCCCCCCAATATTCCACCTCTTTCCGCCCTTATCTATTCTATTCTATCAAATTGGCCAACCCCCCCCCCCCGCTTCACCCTTTGCTGCTCCACTGTCCTTTTCCTCCTATTGTATTCTGATATTCATCTGAATTCTCGAATCGAAATCAATCATGTTGGTAAAAGCCCTTTGTGCTTTTATGAGAGGGGGTCTCCGACAACAAGCGTGGGCAAGAGTGCCGCTTTAGAACTCGATTGCCATTTGGCAAAGTCGCCCGCCTACGTAATTTTTCGAAAACAAATAGAGTTCAGCATGATATGAGTTTTGCTCGTGCCTTTTTCCTATCATTTTGTTATTCTTCTCTTTCGAACTGTTTAAACCATTTTGTCTGTCATTCTCTCTCTCTCTCTCTCACTCAATCTTTCTTTCTGCCCCTCTCTCTTTCTCTCTCGCTTGCTCTCACTGTCTCTCCCTTTCTCTCGCTCTCTCTCTCTCTCTCTCTCTCTCCGGCTATCTCCATTCTATAGCCGACCACTTGTGGCAGAGCCAGACGCTGCTATCATCTTCATTTAATCTCTCCTTGCTCTGCCACATGTTCCGGGCTGTCATTGACATATTCAACACGTATCATCCCAGTTCTTGTGGCTTTTATTCGGCGACCGAGCTATCATTCAGCATTCCAGAGAGAGAGAGAGAGAGGAAGAAAGAGAGACAGATCAAGCATAAATGGTATGTGTTCCATAGTCCCTAGAAGGGTCCTTCTTAAGGCGAGTGAAGCCTGCCAGTCTCGCTCGGCCTGTTCGAAGAATTGTCTGCCTACAACTATGGCCTTTCCCCTTTCTGCTCCCCCGTTCCCAGCAACGCTTTTAAATTCTGTGATTGACTGGAGTCTAAAAAAGCGAAGCCGGTCTTCTAGCTCTTCTTTTTCACCTGAACGCTCTCTCTCTCTTTTTCTCTCTCTCTCTCTCTGTCTCTCTTTCTCTCTCTCTCTCTCTCTCTCTCTCTTTTACCATATCCATTTTCCCGTCAGTCCGCCATTCCTTGGTGGCACGACGCTAGAGCAAAGAAGGAGGAGAGCCGGGGTGGAAGGGCAGCAACCACAGCTGCTAGCTTCAGACAAGAGCAGATGAGAGATGTTGCGATGCGGGGTGTTCTCATTTCCTCTCTCGCTCTGCCTACTACTCTAGTGCACTCTTGTTGCCCTAAGCATCTCTCTCTCTTTCTCTACCTCTCTATCTCTCTCTCTCTCTTTTTTTCTCTCTCTCTAGCTACCTCCTCTCTACTCTTTCTATACAAGGAACATCCTTCCTTTGCCCACATTAATATATTTGTTCCTGCTTTCTTCTCCATCTGCAGATTTAATGTCTCAAATTTAGCATTATGTTTCTTGGCCTAATTTCTCTCCTGCCTAAACACTCTTCGCCGTCTCCTTTTGTAGCCAAGTTACTGGATTTCTTTCTTTAGCTTTTTTTTTCTTTTTTTTCCAGATGAGAACGGCTGTGCTGTCTCTACCTTTGTCTTCCTTACCGTTTCTGCGCCTCTCTCTCTCACTCTCTCTTTCTCTCTCTCTCTCTCTCTCTCTCTCTCTCTCTCTCTCTCCTTCTCTCCCCCCCCTCTCTCTCCTCTCTCTCTCCCTCTCTTTGTCTCTTTCTCTCTTTCTTTCTTCCTCCTCTCTCCACTTGTCTTTCACCTCACGCATGTGTTCACCACGCGTGTTCGCTTTGGAAGAAGCTGCGCGAGTCGGAAGGGGGGGGGGCGCCCAGCTGGTAGAGAAGAGCAGCGCAACCAGTTTGTGTTCACGGGGGTGTCCAACACCCCCTCCTTCTCCCCCTCCCCTATCCTGGCTTCTTCCCCTCCTTCTCCATCTCCATCGTCTTCTTTACTCTTTCCCTTTTTCGCCATTCTCCTCTCCTTCTACCTTCCTGCTCTCCACATGCATACCATTGCCCAATAACTCAACATGCCTCTCGTTTTCCTCCCTCTCATTGTCCTCCTCCCCCTCCCTGGCCAGTTTCAACCTTTACACCACTGCCGGCGCGATTGATGACGTAGCAGCATATATGTTGTAGTAGTCGTTGTTGAAGCAGGCTGCTGCTCAATTTTCGTTTTCCTCATTTTCGTCGCTGTGATAACCTCGCGCAATCACAGCAGCGTTTTGTCCACACTTTAGCGAAAGAGCGAGCTGCTGCGATGGCAAAGCAGCACCGAAAAGCGGGTGGCGGCGGCGGAAAAACGGGTACATTCCGCCGGAACAAGAATCAACAAAAGGCGCAGGCGCCAAGTTCCACTGCCGAGCCATCCACGTCCTATGACGTCCGCCTCAAAGGGAGCACCCCGACCACGACGTCCAAGCTAGAAGCTTCGACCCCCAACGTCCTCCTCGCGCCCCTCTATCTCCTATGGAGCTTCCTTGTCGCCAAGACCCTATGGCTGCTCAAGGTCCTCAGGCTTTATAGCGGAAACAAGGAGAAAAGTTGTAAGCCTGCCACTTCCACTGAAGAAGACATGAAGGAGGAAAAATTCCCTTCTGACCAGACGCTGGCCGAAGAGCATCAGGAATCTGAAGAGGAGGAGCAAAGGAGCTTCGAGGAGAGCTTAAGCCATGATGCACCGACCGCGAATTACGACGATTCTGCAGCAAAACACGACGATGATGAAATGGATGCAGGCAGCAACGTTGCAACGGAATCGCCTGCAACGGAAGATATTGCAGCAGCAGCTGCATCTTGTAGCAATGAAGCGAATTATGCGGATAATCATGAGGAGAAGGAGGACGAGACGATGTTTATAGTAGAAGATGAGGAGCAAGAGGATTCCGGAAAGTGTGAAGAGCAGTTCGAGGATGGAGCGGAAGAGGAAGAAGATGTGTCCATTAGTGAGAGTGCATCCTGCAGCCATAACATGGGAGGAGGCGAAGAAGTTGAGGAAGAGGAGGAAGACAATGATAGGATAGCAGAGGATGAGGATCAAAGTGATAATGGCAGCCAAGAAGGAGATGAAGAATCCTCGCTGGACGAGGCAATCTCGGAGAGAATTGGCAGAGATGATGATGAAGAGGACGATGTCGATTCTGATTTGCCGACCTCGAGCGGGTAAGATTGCGGAAAAGTAGTTATCATCAGTGATATGTTAGAGTCATCAAGAATTGTTTATAAGCGCTTGATTGGCTGCTACTTTGAGCGCTTTGTTTTGAAACTGCTGTCTCCCTCTCTCTCCTCTTTCTCACTGTGGCTCCCTCTCACTCTATCTCGCTCTCATGCTCGTTCCTCTCTCCCTTTCTCTCTCTCTCTCTCTCTCTCTCTCTCTCTCTCTCTTTCTCTCTCTCTATCTCTCTCTACCTCCTCTCTCTCTCTCATTCTCGCCCCTGGGTCGAGGGAAACTTTGCGCAAGCGGAACCCGCACAGAACATTGATTGATCTCATAGGTCCGCTGGGCAGAGATCGCTCTTAGGGGAGAGCGATAGAGAGAGGAGAGAGAGAGAGAGAGAGAGAATAAAGAGAGCTGCGGAGATGAGTGCAAGTGGTGATGGAGCCGACCCGGGCACATTCCTTTCTTTCATTTCTTGCTTTTCTCTTTTTCTTAGCTCTCTCTCGCTTCATCTCTCTATTTTTCTCTGTCATCTCTCTCGTCTTTCTCTTATTCTGTACCCTTTCTCTCTCTCTCCCTCTAAACGCTTGCCTCTTCGATTACACTCTCCTACTTATCCTTCTTCTTTTTCTGTATCTTCTGTCTGTGTAGCTTTCTCTAATTCTTCCCTTTCTCTCTCTCCTTCTCTCTCTCTCTCTGTCTCTCTCTCTCTCCACCTTTGTCTCTTTCACTTTCTTCTCGCAGCGCGAAGACGTTCACTGTGAGACTGGAGAAGGGAAAAGCAAAAAGTTGCTGGCAAGTGACGAGTCCACTTTGGATTGGATAGCCACTCCCTTGCACGAAACCGAATGTCCACCTTTTTCAGACCTCGTTGTCGTTTGCAGCAACATGCTGGGGAGTGAAAAAGAAGGAGAACTTCATAACGAGAAGAATTATTACATTTCTAGCGCGGGGACTCAATTCCGTTCTTACAATAATGTTGTAAAGAGATGCTGATCTCTTTCTTTTCTTTAGTACACAGAAAAAGGTGGGAACGGGTGAATTAATTTTCAAAAGCGGGTTTAATGAGTTTTAAAATGGATGGAATATTGAGCACCTACGGGTAAAATGATGTGAATGTGTAGAGTTGTAAAGAGGGCTTCAAAATGATTACGTAACGATAAGTTATAGCTCTAAGTGTTACTTCCTTGCTCTGTGCCTGTCAGTCAATCATATGAGGAACAGACGGGAAGGAAGAAGACGAGCTGTTCCAGCTGATAGGGGCAAGTGATGATTGGCAGGAGGCTCTTGCAAGTTGAACCATGATATCTCCTCACTCTTCCCGAGCCCAGTTTCCTGCTTGGCTGACCTAGAGAATTGTGCACATTTAGAGCTATGACACTTTTGAAATGTCCTTATCAGTAGTTAATTTAACGGGCCATGTGAAGAAGAGCCATAAAACTTTGACTGGTTTGATGGATAATTGACAGGTTATTGTCTAAGCTCCTCCCCTTCCTCTGGGGTATAAGCTGATTGAAAATGGGCGCCGTTGAGTAGTCTGCCAGAAGTTGTGGTGCCTATAAACCCAGAACCAGGAACCCCTTCCCATTGCTACTTACTGTTGCTAAACCATGGGCCAAGATGTTCGCCGTAGACCCCGGCGACGTACACCCCCCGCAAGTCCGGGGATCATTTCAGCCAAGGAAAAACGTAAATTGTGGTGGAAACGGTAAGCATTGGGGCGGTTTAATTGGTACTAGTGGGTTTAAGAATTTAAATTAATTATAGAATTGAACAAAAAGTTTTAAATTGGATATTCTTAGCCTTATGGGAGTTGCCCTACTTTCTGATATGAAGGGGAAATGGGAAACGAGAATGCAGTAAGGGTAATGATTTAAAAAAAGAAGAAATAAATGAAAAATATATATAATAAAAGAAAGTAATTTTTCTTACTAGTAATAATTATGAGATTACTTTTTTTAGCGCTTCTTCATCATCTTCGGAGAAGAACACGTCAGGTGATTCGGCGGTCTGCCTTCAGGTCTCTCCTTCGTCAGCTTCCGCTCATCATGAAGAAGAGCAGGAGAAGCGGGAGGCGAAGTCGAACAAGAAGGTTTATTATTATTTTTATTTTTAAATATATATTTAAAGACTTTATTCTTACTTTGAACGTAAAATAGGCTTAAAACCTCTAAATTGACCTTTCCACTTACAGCCGTGTGGTTATAAGATGATTTTTTTTTTCTAAAAGGAGTAATATGGTCATGCTACAATGTTGATGTCCCTTATAATAGTCCCAAATAGTGTTACAATCTTATTGTATCCAAATGTATCAATATGTGGCCTAAATGTGCGAGCACAATAATTGTTTTCTATTTTTTTTTTCAGCAGCAGAAGCAGTCTGTGACTCCGCGTGCATCGGATGCTGCAGAGAAGAAGGAAGAGAAGGAGAAGTCCACGCCCCCGCCTGTCACCGTCTCGCCTCCGGCTGAAGAGGAGCCCGAGGGAGAGGAGACAGCGGAAGAGACCGGAGCCACCCCAGCCACCTCCAGCACGGCTACCGTCACCGTCCAGGAGGAGGATGAAGGTATATCAGAAATACAGTATCCCTCATATCGTGCCAGGACCAACGGAAAGAAGCAGTATCCCGTTACGTCTTGGACTACTGTCCTGGAACCAGCCTTTTTATACTCTGCTAGAGTGAAAAGATGAGGGATGATTTGTCTGAGATAATTGGGTTGTTTTCTTAGGCTTAAAAGGTGAGGAAGTCAAGCTCTACTCCTATTCTTTACTTCTGATTGACATATTGGACCGGTTATTCCTTAGAATGACCATATAGTGTCATCGTAAATGCTTTGGAAGTTATGAGAGGTGAACTGTCAGTTATTCGACATCTTACTCGCTAATGATGGGTAACATTTTCCTTTCCTGCTCTTCCTTATCTCACCATTCTCTCTCTCTCTCTCTCTCTCTCTCGTTCTATCTCTCCCTCTTTTTCCATCTCCCTCTTTCTCCATTTCGCTTTCTCTTTCTCTCTCTCTCTCTCTCTCTCTCTCTCTCTCTCTCTCTCTCTCTCTCTCTCTCTCTCTCTCTCTCTCTGTCGCTCTCCCTCTCTCTCTCTCTAGGTCGCGATATAATCAGCTGTTCTTGGATTGACTGGCATGCGCTATTACGAGCTTGCATAGGAAAGAGAAGCGATGTAGGCAATATAATAATGGAAGCACGTGGTTTTGCAACGAGAGCTGATAGTAATAGATAAGCATGATAAGAATTGAACTTGTGTGAGAATGCGTGTGCGTAATCCTAAAATAATAAGATTTTATAATCATTCTAAGAAATACTCTTTAGTCTATGATGGCAAAATTTTATACTAATTGGAAGAAACTTGCATAATTTTGATTATTATATTTTTTTAAGGTAATTGTGACTTGAATAAAATTGACTGACCTCTGCAGATTCCGAACGTGCCGAAGAAGAGCGCAAGGCAGAGGAGCGAAGGAAAAGAGAGGAGGAGCTGTACGCTCAGCGGGAGCGACTCGAGGAGAACCCTGAAGAGGTTTTGAAAAGGAGAAGAGATGATATCGATTCATTTTAATTTGAGATTAATAATCAGGAAAGAAGGAAACAAACAATTTTTAAAGTAAATATACGATATGTATTGCTAAAAGAAAATAACAAAGTTATATCACTTGAGGTGGACTCAGCCAAGTGCATCTACGGACGCGACTTCCTGTACACTGTCCGCGATATTGAGAAGGTTTGACGTTGTCTCTCTTGTTTTTTTTTATTAAAAAAAGCTTGACTTTTTTCGTTTCTTGTCTTTTTTTTATCAATATTATCGTGCCGCCGCTTTTTCTCCCTCTCTATCTCTCTCTCCGCCCCCCTCTCTGTTTCTCACTCTCTCTTTCCCTGTCTTTCTCTTTCTCTCTCTCTCTCTCACTCTCACTCTCTCTCTCTCTCTCTCTCTTATTCCTTGCAGGAGTTCAACCCGACAGATTGCCCGCTCACTCCGAAGCAGCTCCTTGACTTTGGCATCTGCCGCAGTCTTATCTCGTCCGAGCAGAGACGGGGCGGAGGAGGAGGCGGCGGCCATCAGAACAGAGGATTCATGCCAGACTGGATCAGGAACCAGGGCGGGCCCGGAGGCGGCGGACCACCCGGAGGACCGCCAGGAGGACAGAGGCCAAAGGTGGAGGGCTATCACATGAATGTATCTCGCCACTTGTACATGTTCATTATTAAATGAGAAATAATTATTCACTAGTATAGTTAGTAATACTTTCATTATTTATTTAAAAAAAAAATTCAAACTAAAATTGATCATTCTTAAGTGACATTATAGAATTAGAACTGTGATTTAGTACGGCGGCCGCATGTCCGAGCAGCACAACCGACCGCCCCGTGGAGGAGGTGGCGGCCAAGGAGGAGGACAGCGTAAGATGCCGCCAGCCTTTAGGCCTAGTTCGTTTTTATTCCTCAACCTCCCCCTATTCGAAAAGAGCGCACGGTCTGTGGTATTTTTAACCGTTTTATTCCATTCGCCAAATTATGCTTCAAGTATTAGAAAAAAAAGTGGAAAGTAAGTAAAAGCATTTTCAGGCATTGAGCGAAATGCAGTGGATCGGTCTGTGCAGCTGCACAAGTCGGTGCATGCATGGAAGCCGGACAAGGTCTCCAAGGATGACGAGTCTGAGCAGGCCAAGAACAAGGTTTGCCTCTCTCTCTCTCTCTCTCTCTCTCTGTCTCTTTCTCGGTCTCTCTGTCTCTCTTTCCCTCCCCCTCTCTTCTCTCTGTCTCTCGTTCTCTGTCTGTCTGTCCCTCTCTTTCTCTCTCTCTCTCTCTCTCTCTCTCTCTCTCTTTCTCTGTCTCTCTGTCTCTCTCTCTCCCCCTCTCTTCTCTCTGTCTCTCATTCTCTCTCTGTCTGTCTCTCTCTTTCTCTCTCTCGCTCTCTCTCTCTCTCTCTCTCTTTATTGCGACTATTAAGCACCATTTTTCCCTTATGGGCATTACTTTTTCTTCTCAAGTTCAAATATTAAGCAGCATTTTCCCCTCAACATGAATAATATTTTCCAGGTAATGCTTTATTTTTAAAAGGACGAAAAATTCTTTTACAACTGTGTTGTGTGTTAAAAAATCTAATCTGAATTTTTTTAAAGAAGCAGTTAAAGTTGGTTATTGCACTAAGACGAGTGAATACGCTTTTCAGCTTCTCCTGAAGAGCGTGCGCGCCCTCTTCAATAAGATTACGCCGACCACCCAGGACGAACTCGTCCAGGAATTCCTCGCCTTCAACGTTCCCAACTCGGTGGTGCTCAACGAGGTTGGTGTTCTGTAGTCAATCGGAAGGTGTCTTATAGCTGGTCAACAGATAGAGAGAGAGAGAGGAGAGAAAGAGAAGAGAGAGAGAGAGGAGAGAGAGAGAGGAGAGAAAGAAAGGGAGAGAGAGAGGAATGATTTAGAGAGATTATGGTTTTGGGTACTGTAATAATTGACATCCTAATTTGCAGGT
>CALZFC010000018.1:3737500-3782500 GCA_945643635.1 Allodiplogaster sudhausi | reverse complement strand
AGAAAGAAGATGAGTAGGTTTACATTGGGCGGAGAGCGTGAGAGAGGGAAGTAGCAAAAATAGAGTATACGAGGGCAAAGTAAGACCAAAGTGGGCCAAAAAGGGCAGAAAAGGGGAGGAGGGGAATAGAAGTGAAACCATCTGATTGGGACGGAGTTGTGCTTGCAGGCTGAGATCAACTACTCCCGCGACAAGCACCAGCACGACACGATGTCTTCCATGGCCTTCGCCGAGCTGGACTTCATCAAGGAATTGGATGGCAAGAAGGTTGGGATTTTTTTTAATTTCCCGCCAATTTTAATTTTTCTAAATTTGCATTTAATTGAGAGATTTATGTACATATACACGTTGTATAACCTTTAAAATAAAAATATCATAAATGTTTTTTTTAAATTAACAAATGCCCTCTCTTTTAGTTGGACGATGCGCTGAAAAAGGAGAAGGGCATGGGAGATGCGGAGAATCTCTGGCAGCTCTTTCAACACTAGAAGAAGATGAAGAAGAAGGAAGAATGCTAGGAGTTTTTAAAGGGAGCGACTTGGCAACTTGCCAAAATCTCCCAATACTCGCACCCGACATTTCCATCCATACCACCATCCACCCAACTTGCTCCTCCTCCTCCTCCTCTCTTTCTCGATTCATTGTTCCGTTCGTAGTTGTTATTCAGCCGTTCGGCTCTATTTGTTCGCTTTCTCTTATCTTTTTTTTTTTGTCGTTTGCGATGTCATGTACTTTTTGTACTCCTTGCCTATACGCAGCCAAGTCCCCCAAATCCCTATTTCAGACACTTAAGAGCATTTTTCTCTCTCTCTCTATCTCTCACTCTCTCTCCGTTCTCTATACTCTCTCCGCACATCTTTATATCTTTCCTCTCTCTCTCCCTGCGAGTTGCGTATCCATACCGGCTCGAATCAACTAGTACGGGTGCCCGCCCCCGAGATCCTCCCTTACTCTATTTTTATTTTATATATATATATACCCCGCATTCTTCACGTATTCCTGCCGAATCGCTAGCCCCGCCCAGAAATCATTTCTAAGCTCCGCCCCCTTTCATAGACTCCGCCCCCGCGTCCCACCCTCTGTACTGGCATGCACTTTTTTCTTGCTCAACGATTTCCTTCTAGTTGTTATGCTCTTCCTTATTCGTTTACCACAGTTTCTTCCTCCCTCTGTCTCTCTTTCTCTCTCTCTTCTATTCGCTTAAATTTCCTGGGTTTTACTCCAGTTGTCTGTCTTTTACAGTGGTTTCCATCTATATTAAAGTTGTTTGTTTTCTGTCTTTTCACTATACGCACAGAGTAAAAGTGACAATAATTGAATCCCTCCTTAAGACCCTCTTCCCCACATATTTTCAATGTACTCCCTGTGATGAATGAATGTCAGACTCTTACTTGCTAAGTAAGCGAAATTACTCTTTCTCTCTTATTGCCACTCTTGTATCACCGTAATATTCAATAGCTACAGTAATCACAGAGTGAATGTTTTACTCGAGGAAAGAAAGAATAAGCATATATCTAGATTTTTCTTATCCTAGGCTAGTTAATTTTTCCTTCCGATTCTCCTCTCTTCTCTTTTTTTCGCCGTCGTTTTTTTCTCTTTGGTCCTGTTATTTATTTGACACCCTACTCCGTGGTAGACTCCGAATGCCGCATATGGGTATTGTCTGAAATATGAACGTTTGTCAACTCGTCAACTTCCTCTCTGGCGCCTTTTTGTCATTTCAATTGCGTCCAATTTCATTTCTCAAATCTTGTTTCCTTATATTTTTTCTCCTTTTTCTTCTTTGGTGCGATGAATTCGAGAGGGGTGGAAAAATGCATAGACTTCTACTACACATTGTTGTTGAGGCTTCTTCAGCCACCATTTCTTTCTTTCTTTTCTCTCTCTCTCTCTCTCTCCCTCGCTCTAATCAATCGATATCTGGCTCCGCGGCTCGCCATTGCGTTGTGTGTGTGTGAAGTGTTTTTCTCTCTCTATCTCTTTTTATTTGTTTGTTTATTTCATTGCGCGTGCCCTCTTTTTCTCTGTCTCTCTCTCTCTCGGCCCTTTCCCTATTCCCTCCGCTCCCTTTCTCCGTCTCTCCCTCTCTCACTTGGCCGGAACGCGGAATCTTCTCATTTCCTCCCCATTCTCCTCCGCCCCCTTTAAGCCTTTTTGATTGTCTGTCGTGTGAAATGCTCTTGAGAAGAAAGTCTCTCGGAAGTAGTAGTTGTTGCATATTCATTTCATCATCGACTCGTGAATGTTTGATCTTTGATCATTGATCCGTATGTGCTGTTCCTCCTCCTTCTTCTCCTTCTTCCTTGTCGTCCGAACATTTCTGCCGGCCGCCGTTCGTTTTTCTTGGTTTTCAAATTTCCCGCCGGATTAATTTGAGCCCCCCGTTTTATGAGATCAATAAACAGTTTCCGCCTCCATTCTCTGCGTATCCGTCGACTTGATGATGACACTTGGGTTGAGACTCGAAATCATTGGATTTATCGATTTTTATTATCGATCAGCGTGATCTTTCCTTGAAACAACGGATGATGAGTAGTTGGAAATGGTTCTTGGCCGGTTTCATGTATCGTGAGAGTTCTGAGTGTTAGTTCTGGGATATGGATGAAAGACCATGTTAACCTCTTATCCAGGGTTATTGAAGTTGGTTAATTGATTATGTGTGTACAGTAGCCAAGTGGTAGCTGTATGTTACGGTAGCGCTTTTTAGGACTGTTTAACCATAAGCAGCTTTTCTGTTAGAATGAGCAAGTAAAATCTGTCAAGTACAAAGAGGACTCTCTGTCTATAATCGCATATTTGTTACATTTTAAGTAGGTAAAATTTTGCTACTGTTTTGAGATAAAGAGTTCGCTCTATTTCTTTCTATCCTTCTGTCTCTCTCTCTCTCTCACATTCTCTTCTCTCTCGCTCTCTCTCTCTCTCTCCTTCTCTCTTTCTCTCTCTCTCTCTCTCTCTCTCTCTCTGCTCTTCTTGCTCTCTCTCCTTCTGGTGCGCTCTCTCAATTCGTCTCCCTGATATCCTATAGGTTCAGTAAACACGATGGCTGAGCGTGTGCAGCTGCACAAGTCGGCGAATCCATGGAACCCCGACAAGGTTTCGGTGGAGGACGAGTCAGAGGCTGCCAAGAATAAGGTTTTTATTTTATTCATGTTTCTTTACTATTAAAATTTTTTTAAAAGTTTTCTTTTATTGTTAAAGTCTAAATATATTTTTTATATAATCCAAATATTGGCTATTTCCAAAAGACCATATAAATTTAACGCAGTTTCCTCCAATTATAACCAATAAATTCTTTTCACCAGTCTTGGCCTCGCCAATACAGCCTTATTTTTAATTAGTCTTTATGTTAGCGCCGCGAATAATATTTTTAATTATCCTTTTCAGCTGCTGGTCAAGAAGGTGCGCGCTCTTTGTAACAAGATCACGGCAAAGACTAAAGAGGCACTGATCGAGGAGTTCTTGTCGTACCAAGTTCCCAATTCTACGGCACTTGAGGAGGTTTTTTTTAAGCTTTTCCCACTCGTTCAGTTTTTTTTTATTGTATGCCGGGATAAGTTGTGCCTAACCTTCGTCGGCCTATTTGACGAAATCGCCGATGCCTATCGATCGCCCACTACCATGTGATAGATCCATGTGGATTCCATCTGCAAATTGGCACCGATAAGCGGATAAGCAGATAAACAGTTGTTATGAAGCGTTATCTTTGAAAGAGGATTTTTTGTGATAATATACTCGTAGATTTAAAACGTGATATTTCAAACTGCCGCGGCCCTTCGCACTCTCATTCGCGCGTGCTATTTCCATGCAGCGGGTTTGTGCGACCTGCGACATAGCACGCGAGAATGAGAGTGAGGAATCACAGGGCAGATGTGGCAATTCGAACCTGCATTTAATATTCTTCGGTGATTGCCCTCCTTTAAGCAACATCCTCCTGTATTTCAGGTTACCGAAGTTATTCACGACCACGCCATTAACAATCCTCTCTTCTGTCCGCTTTACTGCGATCTTCTCATGGCTCAGGTAGTGCTCTTTAAGTTGATTGTGGTTTTATTTGGTAAACAAAATATATCTTTGATTGATATGTCTATCATACAGCGACAAAAATATACACACATCTCATATCACTAACGCTATCTTAATTGTTTTTTTTTTAAATCTAACCGTACGACACAGGTATTGCTTGTGCTAAAATAGCCATAAACTTAAAATTCGCGCCATTTTACCAGACACAAGGACGAGAGAACGTGTGATTTACAGAGACACGTCTACAGTGCTCAAGAAAATTAGATTACGATTGAGTTTCCTGCTCCTTTAAGATAAACACTGAGGGTTCCGTGACCAACGGCCACTCCCTCATCCATAATTCCATTATCACCCGCGCACAAAAGACATTTCAAGTCAGGGCGAACGACAATTTCGTCGCCGGGAAGGTGAGTGTGAGACTTATTTTTCCTCTCATTTATTAATTTGAAATTAGAATAGTGCATGGAGCTCTACTGGGTATTATGGCAACGAAATGAAGGCGATTCGAATATTTCAGTTGTTTATATTTTTGTCTCTTTTCAGCGAACGGAAATCGACGCTGAGCCTGACCCAAAAAAGAAGAAGGAGAAGGAGGTGGAGCTGCTCGAGGGCATGACCAGGTTCAGATGGAGATATTCCGGAAACGTCAAGTCAGTAGTTACATGCTTAAACTATTTCTTCATTAATACGTTTTGTATTATTACAATATATATATATATACATATATATATATATATATATTGTATATAAGCATTTGAATGATAATTTTTTAGCTTCATTGGTCAGCTCTATCTGCGCAGTCTTCTCTCCACCAAGATTCTGCACTTCTGCATCCAAGACCTCCTCAAGGCGACCGCGTTGCAGAGCCCGAACAATGACGTGGTTTTTTTTGTTTAGCTGTCTATTTTACACAACTTGGTTGTGGCATCGCAATAACAATAATGATTCTCAATTCGTTAGTTGCAAATGTATTTTCTCTACAGGAATCGATCGCATGCGCTGTGCAGCTTCTCGAGACGACTGGACCGAAGCTGGAGAGCGACCTCAAGGGATCGGTTAGAGATTTAATTATTTATTTTTCTTATTTTTTATCTTAGCTATCAAATAATGACAAATTTAATAAATTAATTTTTACTTAAGGCTTCCTTCGATGCCGTATTGAACCATCTCGGTCAGCTCCAGAACGCAGTGTCCAAGAGGATCAAGTTAGCGAGTGGTATTTTGTTTGCTAAAATCTTGAGATTTTTCGGCTTTTTGCTCTACTCCTTCCCCTTGAGGTACAAGATTATGGATCTGCTGGAGTTGCGGGCGAGTCGATGGAGAACGCGCAGAGAACGGCAGCCTCGTCGAGGGCCACTTCAGCCTTCGAATGCAGCCAACGGCATAGGTCAAGGGGCATTGATTTTGCTGTAATCTTTGATCTTTGATCCCTTCTTTCTCTACCTCAGCTTTGTCACATGGCGCAAGCATGTATATAATTCGTAGGTATTTTATTCTTTTTTTCTTGTCGTTTCAACGAATCGCCAGTGCACAGTATATTTCTACATTTAACATGAGATATTTCTTCTTTAAATACCGGGTGCGAGAAATAAATCAGGTTTATTTGCCTATTCTATTTGGAATGTAAAACATTTTTGCGCGTAATAAAGCAGATGCTATCCAAGGACGTGTCCATGTTGTGAGATGTGTTTAATAGGGCGAAGATGGTTATTGGGCCGGGCAGTTTGCCGATACCTACGTGGAAAAGAGGAATTATAGAAAAAAAAAGATTATTTAAATTGCACTGGCTATATAACACTGGCTTGTGAGCTCAGAAGGGTTAGAAAGATTTTCAGAATGTCACAGACAACAACAGCGTCTACATCCACGACGACTCTCGTGGAGACTGAGAAGACTGAAGAGCAGGAGGTTAGGAGAAGTTATACTGATCGTACCGTGGCTCTATACTACAGTATCCCTGCGTGGTTACTTGGAACAGCTGATGGAATATTATTATTATTATTATTGTATTGTATCTCAGTTCTACAGTACCCCTATATAGTAACAAGGAATAATTGATAGGATATTATTATTGTCTGGTGAGTGTTATGACAACTACGGACCAAGATATTTATCTCGTATATTATTTATAACAATTATAATAAGAACAAGAATGTTTTATTTTTTTTAATATTATTTATTTTAAATTATTTCTCCTCCTAGCCACTTGTCCTTCGACTGACCGGCGAGACGGGCGACGGCGAACGACCTCGTGTGACATGGGCGACGGATACGGTGGACAACGAAGGAATGGGCAAGAGGAAGAGCAAGGTGAGAGAGAGAGAGATGAAACGAGAGAAGGGACAGCAAGAGAGAGAGAGAGAGACGGAAAAGGTATGAGAGATATCAAGAGGAAGAGAGAGGGAACATTAAGATAGAAGAGAGCATCGAAAGTTAGTGCGTGAGCGAGGGAGGAGGACAAATAGGAGATCGACAGAAGAGAGAGAGAGAGAGAAAGAGAGAAGGGAATACCGAATGTATTATGATGTATTTTCAGTGCTGCTGCATCTACAAGAAGAAGCGCGCGTGGAATGACGACACGAGCAGCGACGAATCGGTAGGAAATATTTTTTTTTGAATATTTATTTTTCCCGCCAGTCTTCAGGATATGAACATTTATTGATTTTTTTAATGAAGATTTTTGAAAAAATTGTTAACATTTTATGCAAATCTCAAAATGAATCAAAAAAATATGCGTGAATATATGCCGACGTTAATATTTAATGCTTGTTAAAGGAACTATCCATGGAGTTTAGAACGCGCTTGCGAAGAATTAACGTTTGAATTCGCGCATGATATTGCAAAAAGTTTTGGCGGTATGCTAGCACAGTATCCATCACTACAAACTAGACTTTGTGAGTCTTTTTCTCTCTGCCTCTCTTCTCTTCCCTCGAATCTCAAGCGTGGCTTGCCGCTTCGCACCTAGTTTTCACCTTCTTTCTGGTAGAATGAGGGTGTGCGTGTGGAGAAAATAGGCAAGCGATGATGACGTCACTCCTTAAATTCTACAGTACTGCGATGTGTGGATTTTGGATTTTCTCCTCAGGGCCCCTTCAGGACGCATTCTCACTTTTCCTAATGATGTTTCTAGTTTTACCGGATAGTATTAACAAAAAATTCAGCAACATTGTAATCTCCATGGACAGCTCCTTTAAATGCATCTTGCATTGTTCCTGATATTTTTGCTCTTTCGGGGCTTGATAAGAATTTTCGTCGTCTCCCTCTTCAAGAGTAAATTTGCTGTCATTTTCGGGACTGTAAGATCTAAGTATGTTCTATTAAGTTGGCCCCAGGTGAGGCCTTTTTATTTTTATTTATTTATTTATTTTACCAGTCTTTATCCATATTTCAACATATATTCACTTTTTGCAGGATTGCGAGACGGGCAACTGCCGTGGCCACGTGGACAAACATAAGAAGGAAGAGGGAAGAGGTGGAGGAGGAGAAGGAGGCGGAGAGGAACATGGACATGATGGAGAGGGAGGAGGGTGCTGTGCTTGAGGGGAGAATGTGAAAGGGTGGAGAGAGAGGGAGAGACGGAGGGAGAAAGAGAGAGAATAAGAGAGAGAGAGAAAGAGAGAGAGATAGAGAAAGAGAGAGGGATGAGGAATGACTATGACTTCGACACCCTATCATTGTACATGATTTTGCTTCTCTAGATTGGTTATGCTTTATCCAATTAACACTCATTCCTTTGGTTTCGCTGGTAATAAGATGTATTATAATCACGATATAATCAGTAGTTCGCCCGGCTTAATAAAAAGTGATTTTTTTTATCACTGACCAACAGAACACGAACTGGGAGAATCAACAAGCCAACAATGGCAGAAATAGAAGCGGAGTGACAATCGGACCGCATGCAACTAATAAATAAGTCAGTCTATATTCAACCAAACGAAATAATCCGTCAATATCCAGAATCAATATTTTTTGGCACATCTAACAAACATCACTGTACTTTAATATTTTGCAAAACTGTTCGGCAACAACTATTATGCTCTTCTAAATCTAAATAATCTGCCTAATACGAATAATACTTATTGATTATTTGCCTTAAATTGCTAGAGCTGCCACAATTTGTACGTAAAAGGACAAATAATTCCGCTTCGCCATCAGTCGACTTCTTCTCTGCTGTCTATTCTGGGAGGAATCGATCGGCAACAATCTGGAGGTACTGGCGGTCGACGTTGGCCCGCCTGAAATTGTGAGAAATATAGTAACGATCACTGATACTACGAGGCCAATTTATTTTTTAGACTTTTTATAGAAAACAAAATTCCGCTACAGCAACAAATATTTGATGATATGAATCCTTGAACGATTAGAAAGACTGGTGGTCAATTGCCATAGCCACGTTGACATCAGCTCGTTTGTTGTATGCGAGGAAGAGAGAAGTAAGAGAGAAGTTGTCAAAATGATGATTGTCGTGGCCGGCTCTAGATTCTCAAGCCATCTCGTACTGATCGAACGGCGTAAGAAGCGAGATTGACGAGGCTGGGCGCCACGAACGGATTAGCGAGGATGCGAAACTGCTCGTAGAAGAGCGTCGGTCACCACGAGCCCATCATTCGATCGGGTGGCGAAAGCGCCGAAACCTGAGAGACGAAGAGAATTTGGAGAGAAAAAGCGTGAAATATCACATAACTTTTCTCGGTGATCGCCCTCCTTTAAAGCACATGAGTTTTGTTGCAGTAAAGCTTCGTCTACCAACAACTTGTAAACCAACACCGACCTTGTTGTAGAGCAGCGTCTGGCCGTTGGGGAAGACAGCGACGAGAGGGGGAGTGGTCAGAGTGGGTGGGTCGACGCCCGGCAACTCTCGCCATCGCATGGTGCGTGCGCAGAGAACAGCGATGCGCGTATGGCGACCAGAGTGGACACCCAAGGCCGGTTGAGGGAAGAAGCGCCTCACGACGGAGTCTAGCCAGTTCGACAAGCTGTTTTTGTGTAGAAAAAAACCATTTCGCTCATTGAGATCGGCATAGATTATTGAATTTAGCCGAGATCATTTTTATATGTATATGTATGTAAACATACATAAACATTGTGTGTCTGTTGTCTCGCGTTTATCAGCAACGTGCGAGCCAATATGCGCTGCCTTTTTTTATATTTTGAAATTGTGAAGAAAAAAATGAATGTTTGATACTCACCGTGGCCACTTGGGACGGAGAGCATGGCAGCGGAGGAGAAGATAGAGCCCACTCATCAAGGCGTATTTTACCAGGCATGTGACGACGAATCTGCTCGTACTGCGCAACCAACGTTGCCTCAAGAAGAGATGTGCATGTATTCCATGCTAGAAAGTGAGAATGAAAAACTTTCTCACCTTATCCACCTTTTACAAATACATATATGCCCGCATTCATTTGTGTAACCATAAGCAGAAATAATTAGAGGAAATATTTAAATTTAAAGGAGCCAATATACTCAATCATGCGAATTCACAACACATTTTTGCATGACACAAGAGCGAGAAAGCATATGTAATTTAGAGAGACGCGACTACGGTAGTGAGAAAACTTATAGTAGATCATAGTCCATTGTTCATAAGAATCACATGACTTTGTCGACGTCATTGATGTTCACAATGATGTATATAATAAATATTTTACTTCAACAACTCTTGTTGTCTCTAGCAAAATATTACATATTAGTACTGCTGACTTTCGCCACCGACACTTTCGTTACCTGGCGATCACCGTCCTGGACGGTGTAAGCACCACGAAAGTCCGAATTAGGCGTCATTTCACAACAGAAGCAGAAGTCGGCGTCCTCTTCGATATCCGTCGCGTACAAGTTGCCCGTGCTAAACGTATAAATTTAATTGTAAAAAAAAACCAATAAATATCTTTAAATTCATAATTTATTACTCTTTCAACATTTTCAACGTCGTGCTCATGATTAGTAAGAAATAATTTGATGATTCTGCGAGAATGACATCAATTGTGCTGTATGTCTCTCCGTTTGCCTAATGGAATTTTTGTTGTCTTTCGTCAGATACTTTCCAAAGGCCATTCGAATAATGTAAGGAGCACCCCGTACAGAGTGAGACAAAGTTCCGCTGTATAGTCTCCATAGCTCATTGGATAGAGTCTCAGATTCTGGAGCTAGAGCTCGCGGGATCGAATCCGCGTGGGAAGTCCCAAGCATTGATTAAATGTGTTGTGCCCACTTAATGTCGAAGACGTATGCCATCTTGAGATTGGCAGACAAAGGATGGCCAGCAGCAAAGAAGGCAACCGCGCGCCGAGTCAGAAGGGCCGGACTGAAGAAGGCAACCAACTGCCGGCGGAGCGATGAGATGAATCGCTCTCTCTCTCTCTCTCTCGTCTACTTCCAGGTAAAAAAAACGAAGTCGACTCCATCATCAATACAAATCACAGGGTAACTAAATTATCACATAGTACATAAAGTTGTAGACGTAATATCTCAATATTGGCTAATAATAATAATACAACGGAGGACTTTCCATTTCAGGACAAGAATTCTGCAGCAGAACTACCGGAAGAGGTTAAATTGATAACAACTCTCCTCTTGCCGCCTTCGAGATCTCCCTGATTTCCTCTTGATCTCTAATCTATCACTCTTTCTAGCATGATCTCACTCTCTCACTCTTTATACTTACCTCTTTCTCTCACTCTCTCTCACTTCTCTCACTCTCACTCTCTCTCTCTCCTATACACTCCATGACCAAAGCAGGCTATGGAGAAAAAATAGTTATCACAGTTTGACACACTTCGAACCCTAATGAGCGCCAATTAAGGCGCAACAAAATTGTGCTTAATGACACATTTTATCTCGCCATGCATCATTGTATCTCTATCCTGACCGACCGTACTCTCTATGACCCTATCCTGACCGACCGTACTCTCTACGACCCTATCCTGACCGACCGTACTCTCTATGACCCTATCCTGACCGACCGTACTCTCTATGACCCTATCCTGACCGACCGTACTCTCTATGACCCAGCGAACTCTCCATCTCATTCAATCAATACGTGACGTAATCGTCCGGATTAGAGGAAAAGAGGCTTGTGACATTGCCAACCCGTGTTTAGTTTTTTTTTTTGCTATTCGTTTAGGTTTCCTATTATTTCAATTATATTAGTGAGTTATATTATGTAGTCTTCCTAGGTGAGCAGCTCGCTCTATCACCAATTCATGACAGACTTGGAGGAGGAGCGCGAGGCTTCCGCGCGTGAGAATGAGGAGCGCGAGGCTGCCGCGCATGAGAATGAGGAGCGCGAGGCTGCCGCACGCCTCGTAGATGTGTGCCAAGCTGAGGTCAGAATCGTTGGAATCGTTAATCTCTCAGATATCTGTTTGACATGTGTTTGTTATTCCTTTTCCATTCTTACTTTTGGTAACTGCTCGTTTTTTTCTCTCTTCAAGTCTAGTGACGGTTTTTCTACTGCTTACGTTTAGCTTTTTTTTTAGCTATTAGATTGTCATTAAGCCCAAAAACAGTTAAAGTGTTATTCAAGGAAATTCGCTCCTTTTTGACGATATTTAATTACTCTTTTTAATGACGTAATCACTGCAGATGGCATTCGTGTCGATGCACCTGGGCGGCCGCTCGTCCCCGGTGGCGGCCGAACCTCCCGAATCTCTCGGCACCGCGCCAGAAGAGCTCGGCGTCGTTGGCGTCTGCCGTGCCGGTCCCTCCTTCTGGTTGGACATTTTTTTTTTCGGAATTTTTTTTTTATTTCCATGCTCTGGGTTCGCTTTGAGATATGAAGACTCAACGGCGAAGATTCGAGATTGCCATATTAGAATGGGAATAATTAGTGGTATTTATAATATCCTCCTCTTTTCAGCTCCTCTTCTCAGCATCAGCATCAGCAAGAGTTGGCTGCGTCGACGGAGTCCTTCCAGCACTTCTCGTTCACTACGCCTTCCTCGCCCGAGCCCTTTACGGAGGATGCTCACAATGAGCAGTCGTCTTTCCCACCCGAGTACCTCGCAACCACCTCCGGACCTACCCAATTGGGTTCGTTCCCAATCCCAACCACCTCCGGGCACACCCAATTGGGTTCTTTCCCAATCCCAACCACCGCTGGACCTACCCAATTGGGTTCCTTCACAATCTCAACCACCGCCGGACCTACTCAGTTGGGTTTCTTCCCAATCCCAACTACCTCCGGACCTACCCAATTGGGTTCCTTCCCAATCCCAACCGGACCTTCCCATCTTGAGCCCTTCTCTATCACTCGCACGTCATCTCCCGAGACCTTTATCCGTCCGCCTTCTCCTTACCGTGACGACAGCGATGAAGATGACAGCTTCTTCCGCCCTTTCTCGTTTCCCTCAAGCACTCCTGTTATCAGAAAGGTTGGAGAGGGAAAGGGAAGAGCGAGAGAACGAGAGAGGGGGAGTGAGAGAGAATGAGAGAGATACTGAGGGGTATACATAGAGAGAGAGAGCGAGAGAGATAGGGAGGGATAGACAGAGAGAGAGAGAGAGAGAGAGAGAGAGAGAGAGATTTTAGAAGTCTTCTATGACCCGGACACATTTTCTGCTGTACAGACTCCTCCACCTTCTCGCTTCTCCTCTCAGCATGCGCCGCCATCACTCTCCGCTACTGAATCCACGGCACGAAATGTAAGTCGTCTCTTCCTCTCTCCTCTCTTTCTCTCTCCCTGACTTTCTCTCTCATCCTCTCTCTCTCTCTCTCTCTCTCTCTTTCTCTCTCTCTTTCTCTCTCTCCTCTCATTCGCAATGTCTCACTCTCTCCTCTCTCTTTCCCCTTATTCTCTCTATCTCATTCACTCTCTCCCTCTCCCTCTATTGTATTATTTCTCATTTGAAACAAGTATAACAATAAAAAGTTTGAAAAACATTTGAACTATGATATTCCATCTGAGGCCCTGCCACCGCTGACGTCTCCAGGCCCTTTCCTCCCTGGTCTACGCGACATTCGGGCAGAAGAAGTTGTTGGCAGTGGTCAGTGGCAGCAGTCTGTTAGAGGCGAAGCCAACGGAGGTTAGACCCGGGAGGATGTGGACGGGTGGGCGGAGCGTATGAGAGAGATCTAGATCTACTCATGTCTGAGCTATAAGATATCTCACATATTAACCTCGGTTTATCCTATGTCGCAATTGAATGGAATTGCTGGGTTTTTTTCCGAAGAATTCTACCCGTGATGATTTTCATTTTCATTTTCATTTACTTACGGCAGTAGTAGAAACCATTGGGGAGCCATGCTTGCCATTTAAAGGCCCATTCTACGGACGACAGCCAGCAGTAGCGAGCCATGGCGCGAGTGGTCATGGAGAGGACGAGGCGGACAGGAGGACACGTCCCGACTCGCAGTCGCACGACTTGACTACGGTAAGGTAGTCTAGATCTCTTTCTTCATTCCATTTTTAAATCTCTCTCTCTCTCTCACATTCCCTCTATCTCTTGCTCAGTCTCTCTGTTTCTCTGTCTCTCTCTCTATTTCGCTCTTTCTCTTCCTCTTTACCTTTCTATTTCTTTCTCCCATTCTCTCTCATTTTCGCTCGCTCTCTCTCCCTCTCCCTCCTCTCTCTCTCTCCTTCTCTCCCCTTTCCTTCTCTCTCTCTCTATCTCTCTCTCTCCTTCTCTCTCTCTTTCTCTCTCTCTCTCTCTCCCTCTCTTCCTTCAGTCCCCTGGTTGTGGTTACTGCCGCAACAACTCGCTGCCCGACTGGTCTGCTCACTCTCGCTTCCACTGCCCGGCCATCGCTCGTCTCCCGCCTTGCAAGCTGTGCGGAGCGGAAGGGGCAGACAATCACACTATCAGGTTTTATTTTTATTTTTATTTTATCGTTATTAATTTATTTTTTAATTTATACATTTTTTTTTAAATTATCTATTTATTTCATATTCTTTCATAGACTGTCCTGGTTCAAGCATTATCAGACAACTTTTTTTTTTATTTCGGGAAATACATTCTTTATCACCGTTAGTGTCATCCCTTTTGCTCTTGCTTTCTTCGATTTGTTCTAACAATAAGTAGTTGCTACATTCTTTTTATGACCAAAAAGTCGACTCTGCGCCAACAATTTAATGTTTAAATACATTTTAATTAATAGTAGTTAAAGGTGCAGTAAGTAAGCTCAACCGTAATCTATTTATATTCTCGTCACCATTGTAGTGTCTCTCCTCTAAATCACATGTAATTTCTCGCCCTTGTGTCAGGCAAAAAAGGCGCGAATTCAAACGTGGGTTTTTTTAGCTCCTTTAAAATGACTTCTGCTCCTCCTTCAGGTACTGCCCGGCAGCAGAAGTCGTCCATCTCGAGTTCTTGCCGAAGGAGAAACGGGGACGAGGTCGTCTCAATACGATGTAACCCCTCGCCTGATTCAAAACGAGATTCTTGGGTCCCAAACGGAATACCGTATAGTTGTCACCAATTTCCCTAGCTGGCTAGCGTTTCCTCACAAATAATTTCTCGATACTTCATAATAGCCAGGTTAACACTGTATTGCCCCAATTAACACGTAAAATAATCCCTTTGCTAAGGTTAAACCGCCTTTTTTGACAATGCTAAAAATAGACTGCGCTTTCAGGATTCTTGTGGGATTGCTTTAGCTATTTTTTTTAACCATGTATCCTTCATTTCTACCGTAAAAGCAAAATAACTTATCTTGCTGCTCTTACTTGTACATGATCGTTTTATCCTTTACAGTGTTTATTACCTCGTCATAATATATATCTACTAATATATCCTCATCTTGTTACTGCGAAAATTTACTCTTACACTCGTCATTTAGTAACTAACTAAAACTTTACTCCAACTTTATGATGATGTTGACCATAAGCTAATTTTCGTACTGTTTATACTTTATAACAACTGCTGCGTTTTATACCCTCTGGTCTCAGCATGTAAATTGTAAGCTCTTGTATTTAATCTTACACATTCTCATTGTGAGTATGTATTTTATACTTTTAAATACTTTATAATAAACTGTATTGTTTCTTTGATCTGTGACTGTATAATGATGAATCAACTCTATTGTAGCAGTTCTTGTTAGAAAAGTATGATCCCAACCAAACTCTCCCCACCTTGGGAATCATCTCTCTCTCTCTCTCTCTCTCTCTCTCTCTCTCTCACTCTCTCCTCTCATTCTCTCCCTCCTCTCATGCTCTCTCTATTTTCTCTCTCTCTCTCTCTCTCTCTCTCTCTCTCTCTCTTTCTCTCTCTATCACTCTCTCTCTCTCTATGAAACCTCGTCTCTCTCCAGCCTCTGGTGTCTTTGTTCTTTTTTTTCTAGGGTTGACTTGATGAAAGATATATGTGGAAAGAAGGGAAAAGATGATGGCATGATTTGTGCTCTCGAAGGGTGCGCACTGACTGATTACACTTTAATGGGAAAAGAGGAGAGTTGAGTAAGAGAGAAAGAGAGAGAGAGAAAGAGATAGAGAGAGGGATTAAGAGAGAGAGAGAAAGAGATAGAGAGAGGGAGGAAGAGAGAGAGAGAAAGATAGAGAGAGAGAGAGGTTAATTGTGATAGGCAGGCGATGGAGATGGTAAAAGTGCCCCTGGCGCTGCATGGGCAGGAAAAGTGCAGCAGTAGTTGCGGAGCAAGAAATTAGGGATCTCGCGAGGCAGAGAGAGACGCAGAGAGAGAGAGAGAAAGAGATAAAAAAGATATTGACTGAGAGTGAGAGAGGACGGGAATGTGATTGAAAGAGAGGGGGGAGAGCGAGAGAGAGAGAGAGAGAGAGCTAGGGAGAAGAGAGAGAGAGAGAGAGCTAGGGAGAAGAGAGAGAGAGAGAGAGAGAGACAGAGACAGAGACAGAGAAGAATGCTCAAGACAACTCAAAAGGAGTCGGGTGAGACGAAATGCCAGCATTCAATGGGGAAAGGAGTAAGGAAGCGCATTGGCAAGGACAACCGCACCTGTCTCTGTTTCTCGAATTTTTTGCAGCCCTTTCTCTTCGCTATCTCCCTCTCTCTCTCTCCCCCTCTCTCTCTCGCTCTCTCTCTCTCTCGCTCTCTCTCTCTCGTCTCTCTCCCTCTCTATCTTTCTCCATTTTAGTAAGTCTCTCACTCTGTGAGCGGCCATTCCCCGACAAGTTCATCTGACCAGAGTCATAAGAGATCTCTGTTACAATAAATGCGCCTTTCAATTAGTGGAGAGGAGAACAATGAGGTGAAGAAAAAGGAGTTAAAAGTTGGAAGGAAAAAGTTCCACCACTGCAATCAGATTTAAAATGAGTTTAAGGTTGGGAGGAAATTTGTTGGAGATCGAGGAAGTGAGAGAGAGAGAGAGGGAGAGAGAGAGAGAGCAAGCGTAGCAGTAACAGAAAGGAAGAGTGATAGGCGGTTAGAAGCAATGGATGACTCATTGGAGACAGAGAGCATGCGAGAGAGAGAGTGAGAGAGAGAGTGAGAGACAAGAGATAGAGAGAGAGAGAGAGAAAGATGGAGAGAGAGAGAGAGCAAGAGAGCAAGAAGCCTTGAACGTGAATATGGCCAAATGGGCGAAGTGCCTTTTGGGGGGTTGGAGGTGAGCAGAGTTTCAGCTGATGTTGTGATGCAATCAACTAGGGCAGCATGTGCTTATTGAGAGCTTCAAGTTATCCCTCCTTTCTCCCGCCTTATTCCGTCTTTGACGCAAAGGAGTATTGTTGATAAATTGATTACAATTAGCTTCATTTTTGATAGCAATCCATCTAGAGGCTAGCGTAACAATACTATGTTGACAGCAGCAAAGATTTGTTTGTTATCTTCATTCTAGCAAAATAAAGCATTGCCCTGATAATCCGTGCTAATTCGGAGGAACTTTGTTGATATGTTTTCTCCCTCTCACTAGCGTCGCACCCCTCCCCATCACTATCCCCCCTCCCACGGAAAAAGGGTGCATGATCCTACCTATTCCAATCCCACTTCCCCCCCCCCCAATCACCTCTCCCCCCCCCTCTATCACATTCCCTTCCTAATCACCATCCTTTTCTCGCATGCCGCTCTGCCGCAAAGTCTGCTAGGTTGCCGAGACCTTTTTTTCTTATCTCCCGGCTTATCACACTTTCACTTTCCATGAGCTTTTCGCGCGCGAGAGGAACAAAGGCATGTCGTCATCCCTATCCAATCACCTTTTCATAACTTCTCTCTCTCTTTCTCTCTGTCTGTCTCTTCTCTTTCTCTGCCTCTTTCTCTTTCTCTGTCTCTTTCTTTCTCTCCTTATCCTTTTTTTCTCGTCCACTTCCTTACACACTTTCAATCTTTCCTTCTCTTGAATCTTTCTAACCTCGCTCTCGTCTCTCACACGATCTCCTCTCTCCGTCTCTCTCTCTCTCCCTCTCTCTCTCTTTGTCACCCTATCTCCTTTCTCTGTGTCTCTCTCTCTGTCTATCTCTCTCTCTCTTCCCGGTTTCACTCCTGTCCTAAATCGTCCTGCACTCCCACACATATCAAAAGTTCTTACACACGCTCACCACCCCGAACAGCTCCTCCTCTGCTGCTGCTCACGAGAGATCTGCCCTTTCCTCTTTCCCTAAGGGGCTCGATACTCCACCATTCAGCAAAGTTGTTGTTGCGTTTTACTGAAAGCAGCATGAAACTCAGCCGTAATCTATTTGTTTTATTTACTGACCATTGTAGCTGAGTCTCTCAAAATCGCATACTCTCTCGCCATTGGGTCAGGCCAGAAGGCGCCAATTCAAATGCGAGTTTTTTTTGTGGTAAATATCCTCTATTTTTTGTACATTTGTAAATTATCACACTGTTACGCCATTCGATCTCTTTGTTTGTCTTTGTTTATCGCACATGAAACGATTGTCATTCCATGATCGGTCATATCATCTGATACTCTAATCGTAAGTCATTCTCATGCATTTGACATTGTAACTCTTTCAATCTCTCTCTGTCTCTCTCTCTCTCTCTTTCTTTTTTAATTTAGTTCTCTCTCTCTCTCTCTTTCTTCTCTCTCTCTCTTTCTCTTTTTATTTAGTTCTCTCTTCTCTCTCTCTCTCTCTCTCTCTCATTCCCTCCAGAAATGGGCATGAAGTCGGCCGGGGAGGGAGAGCGTGAACGCGAGCAGCAGCTGCTCAGAGAGGCAGAGCGACTCCGCCAGTTGTCCATTGCCGGTGTCGCCGTCGGGTATGCAAGAACGCGAAATTACGTATATTATATTACATATATTATACAGTAGTAATGATGTCATACTACATACATATAAAGTAGTATATACATATGTACATACATACATACATGTGTATAATTTTTCTCTCTCTCTCTCTCCTCTAGCACCGTTGCCACCGTCTGCACCATTCTACTCGTGCCCGTGCTCTACGCGTCTCTTCAGCGTGTGCAGACGCGCTACGACGACAACATCAGACACTGCCGTCGAAGTGAGGCCGAGCTGTGGCTCGAGCTCAGCTACTCGGAGGAGGTAGAATATCTCTCTCTCTCTACCTCTCTTTCTCTACCTCTCTCTCTGGTCCTCTCCATCTCGCTTTCTTTCTCGCCCTCTCGTGTTTCTCTCACTCTCCCCACTCGACTTCTTTACTCCCTATCTCTCCTCATCTCTCGCTCTCTTTCTCTATCGCACCCTCTCTCTTTTCTCTCTATCGTCCTCTTTCTCCCGCGCTCCTGATCATCAATGCAAGGTGACATCACCTTGTGATTACACCCCGTATTGCAACATTGCATAAGATATAATGCATTATGGTCGGCTCTCCAAGGTTCCGTTCAGTAGAACAAAACGGAATTGGCGAAGACGGTGCGTAGGCGTGATACAATATGTCGCCATGAGCAGGAACGAGAGAGAAAGAGAAAGACAGAGAGAGAGACAGAGAGTGGGAGAGAAGAATCGAAATGAGAGAGAGAGAGAGAGAAAGATTGAGAGTAAGACATACATAGAGGGAAGAGAGAGCGAGAGAGCGAAAAGATAGAGGATAAGCGAGACAGAGAAAGAGAAAGACAGAGAGAGAGCGAGAGAACACGAGAGACATGGAGTGTGGTGATATTCAGCTCATCGGCACGTATGTGATGCACGACGGCGCCTCTGCATCAAGGAGATCGCCAAGAGAAAGACGAGCGGTTCAGGTATGTAGGCACGAGCCATTTTGGCGCGAATTTCAAAACTTTTTAAACGACCCATCTTGGCGGGAAAGTGAAATAATCCTCTTGACGGGAAAGTGAAATAATATTCTCCAGAAAAGGATCCTCAAGCGTGCGCTCGTGTGCCCGTGCAGTTGCGCCGTGGGCGAAGCTGGCCACCCGGGCGAGCACGGCCCCGACGGAGAAAGCGGCTAGTTCAGAAAAGATTTTAGTGTGCCATCCTATTTTAGTGTGCCATATGATTCTGTAAATTAGGAAAATCAGAAATAACTATGAATTATTTATTGCGATAGTAACGGCCCGGCCCGTAAGGCCGGCTCGCCCAACTCATTTTTTCTCTCTCGAAAACTTTTGCTTCTACATATTAAAATGATTGTTCGTAGCATGAGAATGACTATTCTATTCTGAATTTCTAAATACGATGTCGCTCATCGGACTACTTTTTTTAAACCTGAATTCTTGACAATCTGACTCAAACGGGCCTACGGGCAGGGCTGGCGCAAAATTTTTGGGCCATTTACTATCTATAGATGCATGGAGATGAGATGAGATTCCTCCCTTACCTCCTCAGGCGAAGACGGTACGCCCGGACCCGACGGCGCGCCCGGCCCAGATTTTAATGAAGGACAAGCCGCCAGTGATCAAGTTCGTTGTCAAGCAATTTCAATTAAAGATGAAAAAAAAGGAATTTATAAATCGTAGATAAATGAATAATAGTTAATACATATTTCTTCAAATTTAAAGAGAAAGAATGAAAATGGAAATATTTTCGAATACTATTTTTGAATTTCCCGCCGCCGCAATTTTACGCGCCCATCCTTTTCAGCAGTGGTGCTTTGACTGCCCGCCGGCGCCAGCGGGCGCGCCCGGCCAGCCAGGGTTCGCCGGTCAGCGAGGCAGCGACGGCAAGAATGGCGCGCCAGGCAGGGACGGCAAACCAGGTACATACTATTTAATTAGTTAATTAATTAATTAATTAATTGATTAATTTTGAATTTTATTCAGCTCTATTAATTAAAGGTAAGAGTATTTTATTACTAATTATTTAATTAATTTTTTGAAATAATTTTTATTTACATTTTAATCTGATCGCTAACATAAGGGGTTTTTTGCTGCGCTACCCCAATATTATATTTTCTTAGATGCGGCTAAAATAATGCAAGAAAAATAACTGTAATTCGTGTTCTTGGTAATGGTTCGGACACAGTTTTGGAGAGCAGATTTTGGGCCGCAAATGTCTTACCCCCACTCTTTCCCTCTCTCTCTCCCTCTCTCACTCTCTTAACCTCTCACTCTCTCTCTCTCTGTCTCTCTGTCTCTTTGTCTTCAGGATTCCGTGGTGACGAAGGCGCCCCAGGGCAAGCGGGCTTTCCAGGTCCTCCAGGCCCGCCAGGCGAGCGAGGTCCTCCAGGCAAGGTGAGTACTTCCTTTTATAACATCACGATTTCTTTTATATATATATGTATAAATATATTCTTTTCAGATATATAATAGGCATCTTTCTTATATATATATATAACATTTTGAATTTTCATAAGTACGATAGAAATAAATATTTAAAATAATATCACCTCGAGGTCATTCACGTGCATGGCGCGCCCGGTCCGCAGGGCCCGCCCGGCATCAACGGGCCGCCGGGAGAGCAGGGCAGCCAGGGCGAGCCTGGCCAGGACGGCCACGAGGGACCACCTGGAGAGCCGGTGCGAGGGTTGACGGAGAGAGAGAGTGAGAGAGGGAGAGAGTGAGAGAGAGAGGGGGGGAGAGAGAGGGGGGAGAGCGAGAGAGAGAGACAGAGAAATAGAGAGCAAGAGACAGAAAAAGAGAAGAGAGAGCAGAAAGAAAGAATCAAAGAGAGAGCCTTTTCCAGGGCGACCCGGGTCGACCCGGCTTCCCTGGACGCTCAGGTCTCGACGGCGAGCCCGGCTGGCCAGGAGCACCGGTAAGATATTGGGCCTTTCTTCTAAAATTTTTTTTACAATTCATATTGCTTTTCTAAAAGGATGTAATCAAAAATTTTACTTAATCACTAGTGATTTTTTAGAAAAAAATTTAATTACATATTTGCAGGGTGTCTTCGGCGGCTGTGATCACTGCCACCAGGCGCCACTTCCACCGTGGGAGCAACGAAACACGGTTGGTTCTCTCTCTCTCTCTCACTCTTTCTCTCCCCTCTCTCTCTGTCTCATTTTCACATGAATGATCGTCTGGCCCTGTCCAGGTTCGCCCGGGACCAGGCATCCGTGTTCAGCAGCATCCGCAGCCTCGCGTTCAGCCTCAGCAGTCGTATTCTCAGCAGCCACCGAATACATTTGACTACTCGAGTACTCCGCCTCCCGTTCATCCTCATCATCCTCAAGTCACTGCTCCCATCCACTCCGTGACAGTCTCATACGACGGACTCGGCCCCGCGGCACCGCCGCCGCCCGCGCCAAAGACGCCGTCAGACGCCGTCTCTGGATCGTGGAGTGTTGGCGCGGGCGCCGCCGCCGCCGGAGCCTCGCCTAAAAAGGCCAAGATCCCCCACTCGCACACGCCCACAGCCGTCCCGCAGGCGTCCTCTGGTTCGTCATCTGGCTCCTCGTCGACTCCGACACCGTCATCGGCCGGCTCTTCGTCGGGATCCGGCTCCGGCTCCGGAGCCGGTTCCGGAGGCTCCAGGCCGCACGCCCCGTCCACAACCTCCGCCTCCTCCACGGCATCGGGTGGCGCTGCTGAGACGTCGACCGGATATGAAGGTGCATATACATATACATTTGAGAGGGAATTTATTTTTATTTTTAATTTTATTAAAAATTACTCTTTTCCAATCAGTCAACGCAGTTATGTACGCATGAATATCAAAAATAGATATCATGATAGTTTTTTTTTCCTATTCATTAGTCATATTGTACAAAAATTAGTTGGCCGTAATTTGGATGCATCATAATGGTTCTGAGCTAAAGAAATATTGATTTAATTTTACTTGATTAAAATAGGAAGGAAATTAAAAATGCCCAGGTCTTACACCGACAACGACGATGCCGCCGGCTGCAGAGCCGCCCGAGGGCGCAGAGGAGGAGCCAGTGGCAAAGGCGACCAAGGTAGCTCATTCTCTCTCTCTCTCTCTTTCTTTCTCTCTCTCTCTCGCTTCTCTCTCTCTCTCTTTCTCTCTCTCTCTCTCTCTCTTTCCTACTCTCTCCCCACTCTCTTTCTCTCCCACTCTCCCCACTCACCATCCTCTCTCGCAATGCTCTAGTTCGCTATTGACATTCAAAGAAACGTTTGTCATTTTCAACAAGATCCTAATTTATTCGAAAAGAAAGTAAGTCAATAAACCGCTGCTTGCAGGTGCCGAAGACCCCTGGCGGTGGTGGATCAGGCTCAGGATCCGGTTCCGGATCCGGTTCCGGTTCCGGATCCGGCTCCGGCTCCGGGGCCGAATCGCTCCCAGACGCGGCGTCCTCTGGTTCTGGCGCCCGCAAGCTTCGCCGCCATCGCAGCTGGGCGCTTCCGCCGCGTCTCGTGCAGATCGAACGAGTCTAAGAAGAGACATTTCGACGAATCGATGTCGAAGTGGATTTTCTAGATTAATATATTGTTATGCACATTTTAGATTTGCATAAGCATATATTTGCATAAATATAAACAAGTAAGTATGCATCTATGAACATACATACATAATAGAGTCATAGAAGAATCTTTTGTGTAACTGACAACATTTTCTGTCTGATCTCACTTCGTTATTTCTTTTTGGTATTCTCTTGTTCCAGTGCTCGAATGCTACTTTTTTACAATCGGCCGTAGAGGAGAGTATTAGTATGCAGATTGCATTTTCATCTGTTTTTGTTTGTGGGTGCATTGAAGATGTGTCGGCGATGCAAATATATAAATTGATATAAATAAATGAACTTGAAAGTGTTAATGATTTCCGTCATTTTCGACTGAACGTAATTTAACGTTGAGAGAGCGTGCGAAATATGAACAAGTCGTCATCATACATATTAGAGACATCATACATATTAGAGATAATGCAACAACAAACTGTAATGTTCGCCAAATTCACATCAGCATGAAGAAAAAGTGCAAATAACAAATGCCAGAAGATGATTTGCATACCACTATTAAAAAGTCAAATTATGTTGTTTTTCTCTCTTTTCACTTCATCGTCACTCACAACGTCATTTCTTCATTAATGCAAGAAAAGGAAACAGACAATAGATGACCATTCTTTTATGTCTCCACTTTGGCAAGGTGCCAAAAGTCTAGCTTCACAAGCTATCACGAAACCCCCTGCGATTTTCATCCTTGAATTATCCTTGAACACACAAAAGATTTCTATTTTTCAGAAATAAAATGTTTGCCAAAAATTGTGTCTGTGAGAGAATCTGAGTACTTTTGGTATTTCATTCATATTTTTCTTCAAAGTATATGTAAGTTAATGACATGTTCAAGTTTCTTTCTTGATGTCATAAATAAGACATCTTGTGTATTTTGTTCACCTCTTTCTAGTCAACTATTCGCAACCCACAGCGCGTCTCGGATAACAGTTGAAATGCCCAAAATGGAATTTCTGACATAGATATTGGCATAGTAAATTTTTCGGAAAAATTTTCAAATACCTTTTTGTGTCCTTTCCAATTACAATAAGAAGATAGAATGAAAACTGAAAAATATTTTTAAAAAAAATTAAATATTTATTTATTTTAAATATTTTCCTCTCTCTATCTCTTCTGTCTCATCTCTCTCTCTCTATCTCTCCTCTCTCATCTCTCTCTCTCTCTCTTTCTCATCCCCTCTCTCAATCTCTTCCTCTTTCTCTCCCACGATCTCTCTCGCGTTCTCTCTCTCTCTCTCTCTCTCTCTTCTCCACATCTTTACTTGTTAGCTCTGACCGATCTACGAGGTGTATCTGAGGCCACTTTTTCAATTGACAACCACACAAATCATCTCCCAAATCTCATCTCATAAAGAGAGCAAGGAAGGCCGAGAGACGGCGAAGAAGAAAGCGTGCAAAAGTGAGAGAGCGACAGAAGCTAGACATAAGAGATCTAAAACATTTAACTCGAGACTGAAATTTAAAATTGTAAAAGCTATCTTCCCTGTTTTCCGTTTCATCGGAAGACATCTTTTCTCTGCGCAACTGTGTGAATGAAAATGCTGTATATTGAGCTTTCCGTTCAGGAGCAACGATGTCCACAAGTATGCCTAGGACTGCGGCTCGTTCCCGGCCAAACCACATATATACATATTTATTTGGGCTGGTTTTGGATATCCCTGTTCGGGACTATATATGCCGAGACGCGTAGCGTCTGTGCTACGCGACTTAAGCTTCTGTGCTTTCAACCTCGACTGTGACCGATGAAGTGATAGTTGTTAGTGCCAGTATCTCTATCTCTCAATCTGTTATTCTCTCCCTCTCCCCCCTCTCTCTCTCTCTCTACCTTGATCCATGTTCAATAAGCGAGCAAAACAAAGGTGCAACATCAGAACCAAATCACAAAATAGAGAAAGAGAGCGCGAGAGAGATAAAGAGTGAGAGAAAGACGTAGAGTGAGAGCGAGAGTGAGGGCGAGAGATCAGAAAAAAACTGATAAAGGGAGAGAACATAAAAAAGAATGATAGACAAGAACAACAAGAATAGTACGAGAGATCCTTTGCTTGAAGAACTACCTAACATCTCAATCACATTCTCGACTACTTTTGACAACGAGATTGGCATCGGAAAGCCATGATGCCTAAAAGGCGGTTTCTGGATCAATTTAACATATAGTACCTAAGATTCATTGGATTAATCTGATCAAACTAATTCACATAATAATTGCATATACTGTTGATTTAGTTAGTACCTTTAATTATTCGCACAAATTTTACTCGACGGAAGGCACATATCTTACCATATTATTTTACATAAAAACCTTCGAGTTTGGCATCTTTCGGACATCACAATAACGAACATTGAAAGTGTCGGTGATGTAAATAAAACATTAATAAAATCGTCGCGGTGCGACGATAAGATCGGAGAAAATTTTTTCTGCCAAAATTGTTTTCATAAACCTCAAATCTCCAAGAGAAAGGGTACACAGCACTCTCTTTCTCTCTCTCTCTCTCTAACTCTCTCTCTCTCTTTCTCTCTCTCTCTTTCTCTCTCTCTCTCTCTCTTCACAAATTAAATGTTTCAGGCGGTGATCGAAAACAGGCATTTTCATATATGTAATTCCTTTATTATCATCATTTCATCTAATACGAACATAGGCTCTTGAGAGATTGCGATATTACGATTACTTGGCAGTCACGGCAATTAAAACGAAAATATAACCGGAGAGAAAAAAAAGATCGATGAATGTGTTCTTTAATCAAAATCTAAATATATATACATATGTAGTACATGTGTTTGAGTGTCTATTCTTAAAGGACACCTGGTGCGGGAACGGACGTTAGAAGGCGCTTTCGAATTCCGAATGGGAGGGGCGTCCCGCGACGCTTTCGTTGAATGCCCGCCTCGCGTCTGCCGATGAGATGGTAGCCGAGCGAGTAGGAGGGATAGGCGACCAGACTGGCAGTGGAGTAGGCTGGGATGGCGGAGTAAGCAGGGACGGCCGCATAGGCCGGATAGCCGGCCAGCAACACTTGCCGCTTCTCCATAGTGCTGCAATTACAAGTTCCCCGTCTGACCATTCTAGTAGTCGGCGTCTCTCTAAAGCATATGCTCTCTCGCCCTTGTGTCTCATTGTCAGGTAAAAGGGCGCGAATTCAAGTGCAACTTTTCTGTTCTTCTAATTCGTAGCAATGTTAACAATGACAACAAAAACTACTATGCATCTCAAAGCGAATTTAGTGCTTACGATTTAGACTACAGACTTTATTCAAGAATTTCGTCTCAAGTAACGACTAACGCGACGGCAGCCACTGCCAGGAAAGCGAGAAGGAGGACAAATGAACGCATGTCGAGGTTGCCGACCGATGACGCCAAAGGGTTCTGGCCTTTTGCCGGTCTAAACCCGCCTTTTATCGGGCGCGCTCCTCTTGTTAGTTGCGATCTAAGAACGTTCCAGTGCCAATCTTGCTCATACAAAGAAGTAGCTCTCTGTCTAGACTACAACTTTCTACAAAACTATCGAGATCTTGATCTGTTTTTCTAGAACGACTCCTTCTTCTTATCCCCTGTTCTCTCTCTCTCTCTCTCTCTTTCTCTCTCTCTCTCTCTCTCTCTCTCTCTCTTTCTCTCTCTCTCTTTCTCTCTCTCTTTCTGTCTCCCTATCTTTCTCTCTTTCTCTGTCTCTCTCGCATTGTGGCCCTCACTTTCTCTCCCTCTTATCTGTTTCTCTCCCTCTTTTCCTCCCTCCCTCCCTATCTTTCTCTCTCTCTCTCTCTCTCTCTCTCTCTCTCTCAAACTACACACTTGCGTCTTGATCCGTTTGCGGTTTTTCAAGTGAGACACACGAAGATCACCTCCTAAGTCTCGCTATGAACTGCAAAGCTGACCGAACATAGCGTGGAGATGGCCTCAGACTTTGCCACTTCCACTGTATTTCTCTCTCTTCTTTTTTTCTTTTTCTCATTTTCTTCTTTATCTCTCTCTGTCGCTCTCCCTCTCCCTCTCTCTCGTACTCTCTTTGTCCTTCTCCGTCTATCTCGACCTCTTTCTCTCTCTCTCGCACTCTTGCTCTCCCTCTGTCTCTCTCTCGCGTTCCGTCTTTCTAGTCTCTACCTTGGTCCTTCGCCCTCTCTCTCTCTAAAGCTCAATATAATACAAGCCAATTAGAGATAGAGCGAGGAAGAGTGAGGGAAAAAGGGAAAAAGAGGAAAAAAAGAGAGCAAAAGTGGAGAGCATTCGAGAATCTAAATGTATCAAAGTTGTTCAGTTCTATGACACTAGACTTTCTTTGACCCGGCTTCCGCTGAGGTACTATCGTCGGAGAGTTGCTCAAATTATCCTCTTGGGACCAAAGGAGTTACTGTAGCTAAAGCTTAGAACTTCTACAGTGATATTCCCTCCTCCCGTATTCATCACTCACGCACAGAAAACAATTTTGTCATTTTGCCCGAGGGCCCGAAAAGGTCAAGGGCATTTTGTTGCTTCGCTTTCGGCGTCCAGAGGTTGCAGTATTGCTATTCTGCAGAAAGAATATAACTATCCGAATTACCTCTCAATGGAAATGGTCGTTGGCGAGCTGCAATAATGTAATTTTAATTAATTTCCTTTAATTTGAATGAATTAATAATCGCCAATCGAATATCAGATGTGTCTTTCTTGAAAATTGCAAGTGATCATAAAACATGCCGTGTGGTCGTTGAAAGAAGAGAGATAAGTCACCCTTTCACTTTCAAGATCTGTCATGAACTTTGAAAGAGGCTTTTTTCCTGACGCCCTCCGAAGTGGTCATTGATGTGGTGGTTGAAGCGGTTGTCAAACTGCAAAACATTCTCTTCTGATTCCTCCAATCGCGCCATGATCTTTATGAAAATATAGACCAACCACGTGTGTGCCACTTTGGCCCCTTAGGTTCGCCACTTCTCTCTTACCGTACAATGCAATGAATACAGGAACAGAACAACAAGAGGCTTTATTAGTCCATCGGATGCAAGACACAATAATAGTAGGCACAGACACAACCGAACACGTTCACATTGATCAGGAGGAGTGGAGTAAGCGAAAGCAGAAGAGGGGCCTGTTATATAAGAGCGAGTAGAGGGGCGGGGCCATCGCCACGGGGGCCTTGACACACTGGGGGGGGGGGAGCGAGAAAGAGTGCGAGAAAGGGAGAGAAGGTAATTATGTTTGTTTAATTTAATATTAACAAATGAAAACTATTCTTATAAAATTCTGTAATTTGACAGATGAAATCAGGCGGAGGCTCAAACATCGTAAGACCAAAAAATCGTAAGAACAAACAAAATAAGACCATAACAACAGAATTTCGGAGGCCACAGAAAGATAAAAAACGTTCAAAGGGAATAAAAGAAGTGTGTGATTCAAAGATATGGGGGTGTGAAGTGCAGGGGATGGTGGCATCTTCTTTGTTTCTTTTCCTATTTGGTTTTCTCTTTTGAAAGGAATTGCGTAACCGGGCGCTGCAGATGGCCAGTGCACAAAGAGCCTTTTGAAAGAAGGAGCGGCTGAAAAGGGAGATAGTATGTGTTAAAGAGAGATCGGATTCGGATGGGCTACATGCACTTTCTGAGTTTCGTTGGTTTCCTTTCTTTCTTTCTGAGAAACGGATAGTACCGTAGCCGGTGTCATTCTCTTTGTTTCCTCTGATGAGGGAGTCGCTGCGGAGGTTTCCTTCTGCCGCAATTTCGTCACCCTTTTCTTTGAAGATGAGTCAGATTGTGAAAGCCAGACAGGCCCTTTCCACCAAGTGTGCTCAGGGCGCTACTCTTTGGCAGACAAAGGACGAGTGGTATGGTCGACCGGATAATCAGCAGTATATATATTTGTTTATCTGCATTGTTTTAATAAATTAATAGACAAGGGAGAGACACTTAACCGAGAGAATTGCGCAATCAGATAAATAAGAGGCTCGCAACAAGGCGGCCAATGTGATGCATAGGGCACCAAAAAAAAAACATTAGAAAGAAAGTAAAATATGTATCACAATTAATTAGTTGCCATAATTATAACACGAATAGATAATTCAACGAGAGAGGACATGATTCTTAATGAGAAGGCGAGCAGATGGCAACGATAAATCAAAAATATTGTCGGGCAGTCTATTCCAAGAGTCGACAATCCTATTTGCAAAAAAGTTCATATACATGCTAGAATGAAACTTGAACTTACGCAGCTTAAAGCGATGTCCTCTAGTAAACCCAACTGGTGAGAAACTAAATATATCAGTTGACTTGATACCATATAGGCCTTTAACAATCTTATAAGCAACGACAAGGTCATTAATCTCACGGAGGGCATAGAGCGGCTCTATATTTACAAACGCTAAACGCTCACTGTAGGGGAGGAGGGAGAGACCGCATCTTTTAAAGGCAAGTCGCGTGAAGCGCTTCTGAATGTTCTCAATCTGGTTAATAAGGTAAATTTGGCTTGGGGACCATACTTCCATGCAAAATTCAAGTAAAGGGCGAACATAAATGACAAATAAACGAACTAGAAAAGTGATATTGCGAGATCTAAAGTTCCTTAGTATATGGAAGAAAGCTCTACTTGCTCGTCTACAAATCAAATCAATATGGTTTTGGAAAGAAAGATCATTAGACATTTGGACCCCAAGGTCACGATAAGACGAAGTGGGAGGTATAGGCTGAGAAAGTAGGGTAGGTTGAAAGGGTGGGTGGGCTGCTCCAATGGCCATGAACATCGTCTTCTTGAAGTTGATGGCGAGTCCCCAGTCGGATGACCACTCGGCAACACAGTCGAGAGCGCGCTGCAGAAGCACAGTATCTGCAACAGTATATATTTTAGCATCATCAGCATAAAGTGTACAGAATGAGCCAATGGGTAAGTAGTCGGGAAGGTCATTAATGTAAAGAAGAAACATAAGTGGGCCACAGACGCTTCCCTGAGGGACTCCAGAAGGAACCGCGTATTCATAGGAAAGTTCCCCGTCCACTATTACCCGCTGTGTTCTATCGGTGAGGAAAGAAGAGAACCAACGGAGGAGAGAGCCAGATATACCATAGCAGGAGAGCTTCTTAATAAGAAATGGGAGAGGGATAGTGTCAAATGCTTTAGAATAGTCAATATAGACAGTAGATACAAAGGAGGACGAGTCAACCGCGGAGTGCCAGGTGGAGAGAGAGGAAAGCAGAGCAGAGGCGCATGATTTTCTCCTACGAAAGCCGTGCTGAGAAGGAGAGAGGAGGCCATGTTCATCAAGATAAGCAAATAGCTGCTTGCACACAATGCGCTCAAATGTTTTAGAAATGCCTGAGGTAAGGGAAATGGGTCTATAATTAGCAGGGTCGCTAATGTCGCCTTGGCGCTTATAAATGGGCTTAACATGAGCTGTTTTCCAGAGAGAAGGACAAATGCCATGAAGGAGGAATCGGTTAAAAAGTATAGTAAGAGGAACAGAGATAGCTACAGAAGTGCCTTTAAGAAATGCATAGGGAACTCCGTCAGGAGTACAAGAGTTTCGAAGGGGAAGACTTCTAAGCATATGGTGAACTGTAACGGCTGAGAAGTCTAAATAATCAATTCGTGCAGATGTCCTAGATGGGAAGGAATTACATGCAAATGGTGAGGGTATGGAGGAGGAGTAGGATAATTGGAAAGAATTAGCAAAGCAGATAGCCTTTTCGGAGTTGTCAGTCAAAGTGCGGCCAGAAACACGATCTTTAATTGCACTAATAGTAGGTTTTGCCTTGACGCGGCCGTTAACAAAGCTGAAGAATGAACGAATAGAACATGATGAGACGGCACGTTTCTCTTGGTCACGCTGATAAATACATATAGCACGTCTAAGCCTAGATGAGGAACGGAGAAAAGGTTGCATGCCGTGGGCATGGGAGGATCGGTATAGCTTACGACATTTACGAAGGAGCCTGTTAATACGAGAAGGGTAACGAACATTCTTAGGTTTAATTTTTATAAGGGGAACTGTAACAGCTATAATTTCATGAATGATTGACAAAAATGTGTTGTATAAAATATCGGGGTCAGTATAATCGGAGAAAACAAGATTCCAGTCAAACGAAGAGATGAGAGCGGAGGCATATTCAAAATTGGCCTTGCGATAATTGGGGATTACAAGAGGAGGAGCAGCGGAAGACGGGAAGCAGACATCAAATTTTACGAGGCAGTGATCAAAGGAAGGGAGAGGTGGTTGAATATTACATTCCGCGATGAGACTAGGATCATTTGAGAACAAGAGATCTAGAATATTATCTTGGCGCGTAGGCGAGAGAACAAGCTGAGTAAGGCCGATGCTGGTGGCAAAGGAGAGCAGCTGGGAGGAGGGATGAAGGGGGGAGAGAGGCGAGCTAAGCGAATGAAGTTTCCAATTAATTTCGTGACAATTAAAGTCGCCGCAGAGAAGAAAGTGATTAGTACAATTTGCATAAATTGAGCCAACATGCTCCAAGCACTCAGAGAAAGACTCGTTAGAGCAGCTTGGACTGCGGTAGACTGAAACAATTGTAACGGATTTGGAGAGCCTGCCAGAAGCACAGACACAAACAGCGACAAGTTGGCAGTATGGAGAGAATGAACATGAAGAAACAAGAGATGAGGGAAGGCGGGCAGAGACTAGACAAGCCACCCCACCACCGGGACTAGGGGAAAGGCGATCTGAGCGAAAAACTTGGTATGTTCCATTCAAAGACAGAGAGGAGTCTTGCAGACGGTCAGGGGAGGCCCAAGTTTCAGACATAGCAAGTACATCAATAGGATGTGAAGATAACAAAAAGTGCAATATGTCAAGCTTAGAGACTACTGATCTGAAATTTGCATGATAGCAGTGGATAAGAGAGTTAGAAAGAGCAGGGCACGGATCAGGAAGTTTTGTCAATTTAGATTTTCTGTTTGCGATTTTAGAAGGGCTATCCCGGATTCCTAGACCTCAATTAGAAGGGGAGGAGGGAAACTGAGATTGGTTTGGCGGTGGCGGAGGGGTGCTCTTGTTGTCCAGCCGCTTGGCGCCGGTTGCCTCAACGTCCTCGTCTCCCATGTGCTCATCATCCTCGGCGAGTGGCTAGAGGCTACGCTTGCCCGGCCGGCGCGCGCCTGATGAGCCGAGCTTCATCAGCGCGTTCACGAGATTGCGACGCGGGAGCTGCATCCTCCTGGCCCTGCCGTGAGGCGTCGGAGGGGGCACGCGGAGAGGGCCAGAGCCTGGAGTCAGAGATGGAGAGGACGCACCAGGCAGTTCTGAGGCAGTCTTGCGCCTGCGGTTCGAGTTGTGAAAAGTCCGGGAGGAAATCTGGCCATTAGACAGAGAGAGGCCACTGCCAGGAGCAGTGGCATTTTGAGAGAGAGAAGAGGCAGAGAGAGAAGAGGCAGAAAGAGAAGAGGATGAGGCTTTCGCCTTGGAGAGATTGTTTTGAGACCGCTCAGTGAGGGGGCGCGGGTTACGCAATTCCACAACACGTACATCGCGGACAACGTACTGGAGCATTCCAACCTCGGCATTGAGTCGGCCAGCCTCTTTGCGAGCAGCCGTTTCCGAGCGAGCTGCTCGGGAGTGAGGTCTCGCCGCCAGTAAGCATGAGGATGAGCGGCGATCTCGGGGTGCTTCTTGGCCCGGGCAACGGCAAGGAACGACTCGCGGAGAGAGTTGGAGGGGAACTCGACCTTGATAATGCGTGGGGCGCTCTTACCATGACGGTGTGTGGAGATTTCCCCTTTTTGCAGGGAGGAAGTCAGAAGAGCATCTTGAGAGATCTCAATGATCTCAGAGACTATCCTGATATCATTCTCATTAGTTGCAATCTCGTTCTCCTTCTCAGGAAAGCCCTTTAGCACCGCTCTCTTTGCCTTCTCCTCCAACATGTCCCTTCTCCCATAGAGCGCGGAAGAAACAGCTGCAGTAATCTGCTGGATTGAGGGAGGAGAGGTTCCGAGAACGGGCGGCAGGTGAGACATGGCAACGTGCGAATATAGAGGTTGAGAGACAGACTGAGAATGAGAGACAGACTGAGAATGAGAGACGGGTAGAGAAGACAGAGATGACGTGTGAGAAGAGGAGAGAAGACGGTTGACTGTTTCAATTAGCGCCTTGTTGGAGGCCACCAATTCAGAGACATTCGAAGACAGAGATGAGATTGATTGAGACTGAGACTGAATGGCCGACTTGAGTTCATCGCAGAGAGATGAGAAGGCCTGAAGGAGAGCTTGGGATTCAGTCATGCTGGAAAGAGACAGAGCAGAGAGAGTGAGAAAAAAAAATGAAGACAAAACCTCTCACAAAGCCCTCTCACTAGAATACATGCAAGGAAAAGGAAAGAGATACGCAGTGAGACAAGAAAAGAGAGAAAGAGAGAGAAAGAGACACAGAGTGATAAGCTCAGAGTAAATGGAAGAGATGCGCTCTCTTCAGGCCACCCACGCAAATGGCTTCTGAATTCGCGTTACCCCTCTGTTCCACGCAACAGATGCTTGGTAAAAACGCCTGACAGTTGCCAGCGGATACAACGCAAAACGATGCCGCAGGGCAGAATTTCTACACCGGAATGGGAGAAAGACTGTCACCTCACGCGCCGAACAGAATCGGTATCAGGGCGCCCAAGTCATGTGGAGGAAAACAAGAGGTGAACGGAATCAGCAAAGGAAGTCAGAAATTGACAACACACACAGACAGCAGGAGCGAGCAACCTCTCCTGCTGAGGCCAGCACGTGTGTATGAGGCCAGCACGTGTGTATGAGGCCAGAACGTGTGTATGAGGCCAGCACGTGTGTATGAGGCCAGCACGTGTGTATGAGGCCAGCACGTGTGTAAGGCCAGCACGTGTGTATGAGGCCAGCACGTGTGTATGAGGCCAGCACGTGTGTATGAGGTCAGCACGTGTGTATGAGGCCAGCACGTGTGTATGAGGCCAGCACGTGTGTATGAGGCCAGCACGTGTGTATCAGTAAAAAATGAGGGGAAAAATCTAAACAGAATACTAGATCAGTAGCCACCTTTAGGTTATTGATACTCTTACTAGTATGATTACGGACAATAATTAGTTGACTCTTATCGGAAAATATCGGATATTGTGCAATCTCTGACTCAGAGAAAATGTGACATGCAGACAGAGAAATGTATAGGTGTTGTGTTAGAGAGGTGGTCAACTGCTAGCGCACCGAATGTCAAGAATTTCCATTCACGATAAGGAGAATAATATGGGTAAGCTCGGAAGAATCAGTTTGCTGATATCGATATAAGCCCATACACTGAATACTTCAATACTTCAAGACTCGCTTCATAAAAGATTAAATCAGAGCAGCTAATGGAAATTAAAGAAAGCGGGAAAAGGCGAGGGAAACCTATTTGGAATTCGTGAATGGTGTTATGAATGGAGTTACATCTCTCGGTATCTTTCCTGTCTAACGGATCACCCCATTTGTATGATTTCTTCCAGAGATATTGTACATATAAACAACTTATAGGCGAGAGTGATGGGGGGGGGAGGGCTAGGAGGCAAGGCGGAGCAAACAAAGATCAGTGTTGTCTAAGAATCGACCGTTTGTTGAGAGAGCGTTTCGGATTGGAGTGAGTAGAGACAGCGAGAGATAGGGTATCTGTCGTGTATTCAAAGAATTGCAATCCTTTGTAAGTGAACTAGCATCCATAACAAGGCGGACTTTCGTATGCATTTTCTGTATATGTAACTACCAGATGATGAGGCGGATAGTAGCACGGTCCGGGTGGCGGCTCAGGTGGTATTTCTAAGGTTCCGGATTCAAGGTGTTCGGATGCTATCTTATAATATTCAGGCCATTCCTGCGTGTTCTCGGAAGAATTGCGAAACAATGATATTAATTGAGCATGCACGAGAGCATAATGAACGGATATTAGAGTTCTCTGGCCTATCATTAGCTGTACCTCACTCGAAGGAAGAACAGCTGACTGTGCTTGAGAATGCAAAGCTAGTGAGGGTGCAGCGGGTGAGAGAGATCTAACGGAGATATGCGGATGCTGGGTTTTGTTATCTTTCTCGGAGGGATTGAGAGCGAGAGAGGGTGAACGAATATTCGAGGGAAAATCAGGCTGACTTAGTCGGAATTCCTCTTCGTTCGCAATGACCAAGTTGACCCGTGTCAGTCGTCTATCGGCAGTTCGGACGTTGTTCTTGTTCTCGTTGCTTTCCTGTCCGTCTCTTGGTCTTTCTCTGGAGCTAGAATCGTTTCTTGTAAAAGATCTGCTTCTTTCTGATGAGTAATCTCTGCTGGATGTTCGGAAGTCTCTAGTGTGTTCACTCGGATATGGACGATTGTATTTCGGAGCGGGTTGCGGATACGGTATCTGCGGATGTATGTTTGGTTTCGCATTTAAGTTAGCTTGGTTAATTGGGGGACGGAGAGTACATGGCGGATGTAATACAGATGGCTGAGGCATATTTAGGATATGAGGAGGTTGAGGATAGGGCCAGCTAGGCTGTATATAATGTTGATACCAAATGGGGGGTGGGGGTGGTTGAAACATGTTTGGAGAAGGAGGAATTTGCGGAAAGGGCCAAAGATGTTGTGGGTATTGATTGTGCCATAATGGCGGTGGCGGCTGCGCATAGAAAGGCTGAGAGTAGGGGCCTGGGGGATGAGAGGGTACAGAATAGGTTATGGTTGTAGATGGTGCAGTGGTTATTACGGGAGCAGGGACGGGTGGATTGATTGGATCAGGGACGGGTGGATTGATAGTATTGTTGGTCTGGGATAATACGGATGGATCGGATGTGTTTTCTGACAATTTGAGGATTTCTAAGGCATTCATCAATTCACAAGAGCGTGCATCTAAGTCTACCAAGGCTCGCTCAATTTCTTTCCAGAAATCCTTCACCTTTTTATTTTCGAAGTAGGATTGGATTGATGCATGCAGGGCTAAACAGCTGTCGTCGTCGAGGAGTTCCTTAAGCGATGAGTAGCTTTCTAAAGCCTTCTGTCGAGCGGAAAGGAGTCCAGCTCTTGCTTCAGCCAACTCGCCAAAGCTCTGGGATAGAGAGTCCGGATCGGATGAATTTACCGGACGGGTTAGAAAATTGTCTCTTATTCTATTAAGGACAGCAATAGTGTCATTCTGCTGCATAGCGAATTTTGATTTGAATGCAGCAGCGCTAAAAATCAGGCCGGATTCCTCACCAGTGTTTGCCATGGAGTTAGAAACGAACTGATAAAATTCAGGATAGGTTGAGTTGCAGAAAAGGAAAAAAAATGGGCGAACAGCAATACAAGTAAGACAGTGCACGAATTAGTAACTAAGCAAGAGAAGATGAAATGTAAATTAAAGAGCAGTAAGGTAAAACACAAAATGAATAAAAATGCAATGGACAAACAACAACACAATAAAAATAGTAATGGGAAAGAAACAAAAAAAAAATTCAAAGAGACACAAAACAAGCAGGAACTGCAATGAGTAAATGCAAATGAGTAAATAGCAACGCAGAGAAACAATGCAAATATGAAGAAACACAAGGCAAGTACAACACTTCAACGAGTGAAGGAAGAGGTGCAAAGGAAACAAGACAAATTCAAAGAAAACATAGAAAAATAAAGAAGCAACGATCAAAAAGGGCAATGAAAAGACAACGCACAGAAGGAAAAAAAATTGAGATAAACGTAAAGAAAAGAAGAGAAATAAAGAAACAAAGAGCAAAAGGAAAATGAAAATGCAAGGAACAAACAGCAACACAAAGGGCAGAGAGAAGAGTTGGCCGACGCACCAATTTGTGCCACTTTGGCCCCTTAGGTTGGCCTCTTCTCTCTTACCGTACAATGCAATGAATACAGGAACAGAACAACAAGAGGCTTTATTAGTCCATCGGATGCAAGACACAATAATAGTAGGCACAGACACAACCGAACAGGTTCACATTGATCAGGAGGAGTGGAGTAAGCGAAAGCAGAAGAGGGGCCTGTTATATAAGAGCGAGTAGAGGGGGCGGGGACATCGCCACGGGGGGCCTTGACACAACGTGGTAGTTGTAATTGGCGTTTTAAGTGCGGTCAACTACCTATGTAAGTAGTGGGAAGCAATTAGTAAAAAATTCTTCTTTTTTTGTGGTGACAATAGCATACTTTTAATATTCTTACTTATCCATTAATTCTTTTTTATACACTTTTGCAGGCAAAAAATTTGCCTAGTAGTAGAATTTTGTCCTTCGTTGTCTTCTTCTGAGAGATTAGATGACCTCTCGTAAGTTACAAACTGTCTCTATGCCCTCCGCTTTCTCGGGGAAGTAGTGGCGAATGAAAGGGTGGATGCGTTCGCATTGGTAGGGGATCGCCGGCAAGTTCAGGTGGCCATCGTGTTCTTCACACACAGCTGTTCCGAAGACGCTATTCTGATACTCTAAAATTGGGCATTAATAATGACAATAAACTTTTGAAATGAGAAGAAAAGAAACATGAATTCTAACCCAAATAGAATTTCGGATAGGTCCCTTTAGGCTCGTGCTCCTGTCGCTCAAAAATTTGAATTTGTAGATCAAATTGTGATAGCAGCCCACGTTGCATTGCTCGCCGTTCTTCCAGATGTAACATGTTCTCTAAAAAAAAAAGAAAGCCAAGAGAAATTACGCATGGCAAGATTTCGTATAGGCAGCCCAGCATGATGAACGAGGCCTTGAGAAGCAACATCGGAGAAGAGAGGGAGAGACAGAGAAAGAGAGAGAAAGATGGGGAAACGGAGACACTCGGAGGAGCCAACCACTCCGCGTGCTGGCAGTCGAGAGAAATGAGCGAGGGTTGACGTGCCAGATACCGACGTTGAAGTTCTACATTTGCACTTTATGAGGAAATCTTCTACGTCATTTGCGCGAACAGTGCACTTGAAAATGAAGATTACTGGGAAATCATGATGCTCTTTATGAATTAATCGGACTTTTTCCAACGAAAGTTATTTTAAAGTATTTCTCCGTATCTGATTGAATGCTGTATATCAGGTATAAATCTGCCCATTTTTTTTACAAAATGGTTTTCAGAATTCGGAAGGCAACAAGTGTCAGAATTCGAAATTCTGATACACACTACTCTATATTAGACTCTTCTGTCATATTTACATATTACTTTAATAAGTTAGAGTGAAAAATAACAAGACGATCTCACCGGATAGAACATTTTCTTATTCTTTTATTTAAATTATTTATTTACTTTGAGCTGTCCGTGTACAGTGGCCGATGAAGCGATCTTTGGTTGCGCCAGTATCTCTCTTTTTCTATCTCTTTCTCTCTCTCTCTCTCTCTCAGTCTCTGTTTCTTTGTTTCTTTCTCATTCTCTCTCATTCTCAGTTTCTCTGTTTCTTTCTCTCTCTCTCTCTCAGTCTATGGCTAAAACAATCTCATATTTCTTTGTTAATAATCATTTTCTCTACCACTCCCTTTTCATGAACACATAGTTTAAGAAAGCAGAATATTTCTTTTTTTTTCTCCAAAAAAGCTCGTTTCGCCTTAAAAACTGCCCTCATTCTGCAAGAGAATTCATCGTTTTTCTTCTACCGTATTTTACATCTCCAAGAGGACGACGGGGTGCACGGACTGTCTCTCAATTCTTGTTGCGATCAAGTGGAAAAAGACGTTGCTTTTTTTAAATTACTTCATAATCATCTGACATGCACGAATGGGCAGTGGCCTGCGCCCAATGGAACCGCCGTCACCGGTTCGAGTGATGGAGAGCAATCATCATTAAATCAATAACTATTATAATTATAATTATATTTATATTTATATAAAGCGGGGATGTCATAGGACAGGAATGCCCGCCCCGAATCGGGGGCGGGACAACTGCCAGCCGAGGAAGGAAGAGTCGGGTGTAGAGCGGCAAGAGGCGGCGGCTGCCCCTTCCTCCTTGCTCCCCATGTCCTCCGTCCCATTTAGTATATCGTAAGTGTAACGATAAAGCATTGGTAATTGTCCCCTCGTCAGTCGCAGCCTACCAACCAAAGAAGCCACACTATACGACATTACTACACTCCATGAGCTCGTTTCGGCTTTGAAACTGCGCTCATTCATCAATTTTCTTCTTTCGTATTTTACATCTCCAAGAGAACGGAGAAAAAGGTATTCGTTCGCTTCTTGCAATTCACAAGACATCTAACCGATCTTGCCTCCTCCTCATTCGCAGCACCAGCTGCCGTAGTAAAGTGTCGTTTTTTTGGGGGGAGAACTCCCGGGGCTTCCCTCACCTGGAAACGTCTGATTCTCTCACGAAAATGCCCTATTTCTTTGTCTCTGACGCGTCTCCCGCCAGATCTGGCGGGGTTCCCCCACCCTCCACCCGGCAAAATGATGTCCGGCCACCCTCGCAGAAGGACAGAGACAGCGAGAGAGTGTTTAAAAGTGAGAGACACGACCTGCCGGTTGGAGGAGATTTGCGACGCTATGGTCATTGCGTCGCAAATTTCCCCCGCCCGGCAACTTTTGTCTCTCAGTTTTTTATACTCTCTCGATGTCTCTGTCCTCGAAGAATTCTCCGGGAGATCGGCCTTTTCCGGAGCAAATGAAAACCAAACATGCAGCCAAACACTTGAAAGAACATTAAATATAAACACTTACAACACTCTTTTCCACTCTCTCTCTATTTTTCTCTCTTCTTCTCGCATTCCTCTGTCCCTCTGCAAAAATTTGCATTATTTCGTGTCCATTGAACGTATCTACAATGCATTTAAAGTTTTGTGGCACAATGCCAACATTTGTGCGTTTAAGCGTTCCTTTCCATTTAAACACATTAACTCACATACAAAGAGACCGAAAGTGGCTTCTCTCTCTATACCTGTGAATTGTACAAAGTAAGAGCTTTGTAATGAGATACAGAGAGCTGTGTATAATTCACGTTGAGCAGTAATACTCTCGAAATATACTTTTTTTGGCAGTTAACCAACATTCCAAGAACACAATAACATACAGCGAAATAGCGTTGCGCAGAGAAAAAATTTTGGTCGAAAAGCCGTTAAGTATAGGTTGCGCAGGAATATGGGCATCCCAGAATTCAGATTATTCAGCGAGTACGAGGCACAAGCTCACTGATGGCTGGCATTTGAGCCTGGCCGCACTTTTTTTGCGGTTCCTTGCGAACGCTTGGAACCGCAGACCGCAAAAATCTGGGTTTTCCAATAATTAACCGTTCTTCTCTTATGCTTCTTAACTTACCTTACAAGTATAACTTCGTGAGCTTTTTAACAGTGATTTTCTTATACTCTTTTAACATCAACTGAGACACTTTCCTTACTGTAACTTAGTCAGATCTTTAACTTTTTATTATTCTTAAACTCTCAACATTAAACTCTGCCGTGCATCTGTCATACTAAAATGTCTGAATTAAAATTAAATTATCTGTAATTTTCTATTTGGTCTTGTTTTGAACAACGCATTACTTACTGAATAATCTTATAAGTATATGGAGAATGAAAAACATCTGAAAAGAATACAGCCCCGATAGGGACCCGAACCTCACACACTCAGGGCTCGAGTTCTGCGCTATGCTAGTCTTGTTTGATTTCTCTAAGGAGATGTTGACAGAGGCTAGGTGACTCAGTAATGCAGCCTCAGAAATGCTGCCGTCCTCCCGGCAGAAGGTGACGGGTGGAGGGGGATGAAGCTGCCGGAGCAAGTTGCCGGGTCGGGGAGGTCCCGCCAGTTCTCCCCCCAAAAAAGCGACACTTTACTACGGCGGCAGAAATGAAATGAGAGCAAATGATCGATCGATGATCAAGTGGAAAAAGGAGGGATTTTAATTTGCTTTATTCTCATCATGAATCATCAATTTCATACATATGGAGGCGGGACCCAGCGCTTCACTACGGGCGTGTGCCCCCCTCGTGCCAGAATGCCTAAAATAACAAGAAATATATATATATATATATATATATATAATTTTTTGGCCACCTCGCGCTTGCCGATGAGATGATAGCCGAGCGAGTACGAAGGGTAGGCCACGAGACTGGTCGAGTAGGCCGGGATGGCGGCGTACGAAGCGTAGGACGGATACCCGGCGAGCAACAGCTGCCGCTTCTCGATCTTGCCGTTCGAACTGCAAACATTGTTTTGCCAACCTTATATCATATAATTCATATAAAGTCCTGTTAACAGCTAAAAGAAAAAGAACGACCATGATTAAATGGCCTCTCGCCCTTGTATCAAGCAAAACGGCGCGAATTCAAAGGTGAGTTTTTTTTCTACTTTGAAAAATAACTATGCATCTTTAAAGCGGATAAAGCTATTATGGTTTAGAATAGAGACAAATTCAATAATTTTGTCCAAAGTTTATTTTTTTTATAACTTGAATGGCTTTAAATTGTCCATTGACTTTAAAAATCAGCTCCTAAGAAAACAAGCTCAAACTTTTTTTAAATTAATAATTTAGATTCGTCAAAGTAAGATTATACTAACGCGAAGGCAGCCACCGCCAGTAGAGCGAGAACGAGGACGAAGGCACGCATGTCTTGGCAGCCGATGGAGGACGCCAAGTGGAGAAGGCCGGCCAAAACTCGCCTTTTATCGGGCGCGTGATCCCTTTGCTATTTGCCTTCTAAGAAAGTTCCGCCCCATTCCACCTCAATAAAGTTCGCCCTTTCCATCTCGTCAGAACCATCGAGATCTTGCTTGATTTCTAGAATGTCGCTTTCCTCTTCCCCACCGCTCTCTTTCTCTCTCAAACTCTCTCTTTCTCTTTCAATCTCTCTCTTTTTCTTTCAAACTTTCTCAAACTCTCTGTCTCTCTCTCTCTCTCTCTCTCTCTTTCACAAACTTCTGAGTTGAGCGTTATCCGTTTGTGGTTCATATCAAACAGCAAGTGTGACCGAACTGATCGAGGAGATGGCATCTGACTTTGCCACTCCCTTCTTGTCTTTCTCTATCTCTTCTGTTTTTCTTATTATCTGCACTTTCTTTCTCTGGTCCTCTTGCTCTCTCCCTCTCTTTCTCTCTCTCACTCTCTCTCTCTCTCTAAGTATCACTCTCTCGTTCTCTCTTAACCCTCTCACTCTCTCTCGTGTTCTCTCTTTCTCCCTCTCCCTCTTTCCTTGCGACTAGGACCAACGTTGCTGTTAGCTGTTTTATTTGAGGTTTATCAGAGGGTCGTTTTTCAAGTGACACACAAAGTTCATATCCCAAATCTCATTGTGCTATACGCTCTTATATTCTGTCCTTCGTAGGTATAGAAATGAATTGCAATTATATTTCTTTTCAAAGTTGCTTTATCGTAATAGCACATGGGCATAGATAAGGAATCATTCATGTGTCGAATGACCTTCGATTGTCTATATTACTTTAAAAAAAAACTTTAATTTGATGGTTACGCTTTCTTTCCTTTCCTTGCCCATATCAGTCTAGAAATGCGAGAAAGGACTACGAAGGCCACCATTAAAAGTGTCGGCAATTTAAAAAAAAAAGCTCATATTCTCGCAATCAGTAAACAATTATGTTATCGACAATTTCTTGTTCATGAACAGATCGATAAGAAACTTCTTCTTTTTCTTCTTCTTATTCTTTTACTCTAAAAGCTCGTTTCGGCTTTGAGATTCTGCGCTCAGCAATTTCACTTTCTATTTCAAATCTCCAAGAAAAAAGGCGCACGGCACTCGTTCGCTTCTTGCAATTCTCAAAACATCTTTTCGATTTTGTCTCCTCCTCATTTGTAGCACGAGAAATGTAATCAGAGCAAATGATCGATGATCAAGTGGAAATAGGCAGGATTTTTTTTTTGCTTTATTATTCTCATGTCATATAATACAGAGCACTAATGTATGTTAGTGAGAGATCGCATTTCGATTTCTTGGCAGTTAAGAGGGAAATTGTTCGTATTTCAGAACTGCCGGCAAAATAAAAGAATTATTTTAAAAAAAAGATATCACAGGAGAAAAAGTTCGACATATCTATGGAGCGACCTCGCGACGAACACGGCCAGGAGCGACCTCGCGCTTTCGATCAATGCCTGGCCTCTGCTGAAAGGATGCCTAAAAAAAATAAGAAAAAAATATATGTACAGACCGTGCGAACAACGGAGAAGGCCAACCTCGCGCTTGCCGAGGATCTGGTAGCCAAGCGAGTACGATGGGTAGGCCACGAGACTGGTCCAGTAGGACGGGATGGCGGCGTACGAGGCGTAGGCCGGATATCCGGCGAGCAACAGCTGGCGCTTCTCGATCTTGCCGTTCGAACTGCAAAAATTTTTTTGCCCCCTCAAATTCATATAATTTATATAAAGTCCTGTTAACAGTTCAAAAGGAACACAAATGATCATGATTACATGCTCTCTCGCCTTAGATTTAGGCAAAACGGCGCGAATTCAAAATTTAGTTTTGTTGGTTACTTTACAAAATCACTGTGCATCTTTAACGCGAATAATGTTACGATGTAGACTACGGACATTATTCAAGAATGTTGACTCAACGAATTATTGTATAATTGCAACATTGTAAAATATTTTAAAGAGAAAAAAGATTTTTGTCTCAAGATTTTAAATTGTCAAAATAAGATTGTTTTCTACTAACGCGAAGGCAGCCACTGCGACGAGAGCGAGAACGAGGACGAACGCACGCATGTCGAGGTTGACGTGCGAAGACGCCAAGTAGACCTCTGGCCTTTTGCCGGCCTAAACCCGCCTTTTATCGGGCGCGTGATCCCTTTGCAATTTGCCTTCAAAGACAGTTTCCGCCTCGTCAAAACCATCGAGATCTTGCATGGTTTCTAGAACGTCGCCTTCCTGTTCTCCACGGTTGTCTTTCTCTTTTAAACTCTCTCTTTCTCTCTCTCTCTCTCTCTCTCTCTCAAACTTTCGCTGTCTTTCTCAAACTCTCTCTCTCTCTCTCTCTCTCTCGCTCTCATGGTCAGTCTCTCTCTTTCTCTCTCAATCTCTCGACGCGAGAGTTGCAAATGCACCTTTATCCGTTTGTGGTTCATATCAAACAGCAAGTGTGACCGAAGGCCATGGCGCAAAAAATGGCCGAATAATTTGTAAAAGCTTCTCTTGAAGAGAAAAACTGTTGGTAAATATGTCAAAAGGATCTGCCAGACTTGAGCAGATAAATATTGCAAGCCAAAAAATTATAGAGTTGAAAATTTGCCAAATCAGCAGCTTGCGGTTTTTGCGGCTAACAGAATGGCAGAGCACATTTTTATCAGGCGCCCAAAAAATATCAAAATTGGCGAGTCGTAAAAAAGTGCTTGTCATTTTAAGCGACCATCAAATCAGTTTGTGATCTGCTACTGCAACCAGCAGTCGGGAAAAAACCTTGATTATTTTTTTTCTTTTCATATCATCCGCCCGTTCTTTCAGATGACGCCAAATCTCTACGAGCCGGTCTATCTAGCAGTTCCAAGTGTTTTAAAGTTTCATAATGTTGAATATAGCCGCGTAGAATACAGTAAGGAAAACATATTCTTTCGTATCTGCAATGTACAAAAGGTGTGGATCTTGCGTCATTTCGCCGAGCGAGGAAGGCCGCGGAAGGTCGTCTCCTTGGTGATTTAGTCGACCTGCTCTAGAAGACAGCCGCAACACATCCTGAGGCACTTCTAGTACATCACTAATACGACTGTGATTTCTCTCGTAAGCTGCAGGGCTTCTGCCTTTAACAAAGTTTATCAGAGAACAGGAAAAATGGCCATTCAATGAGAGAAAGGCGAACGAGGAATACCGTAGCGATTAGACTGACATTAATGCAGAAATGGGCACGAATAGTCAGGTAAAGCAGTATATTGCAGTATAGATAGTATACAGTAAGGCATACATTACATACATTGCTCTCAGTAGAGAGACAGAAAGAGAGAGAAAGAGAGAGAGAGAGAGAGAGAGAAAGAGAGAGAGAGAGAGAGAGAGAAAGAGAAAGACAGATAGAATGAGAGAGAGAGACCGACAGACAGACAGAAAGAGAGAGAGACAGACAGAGAGAGAGAGAGAAAAACAGAGAGAAATAGAGAAGGAAAGAAACTTCAGAAATGACAACTCCGTTATGTATGAATTGCGATGGATAAAAACTAAAGCAGAAGGGAGGTTTAGTGCTCGCGAACTAGGCGCGAGACGACGAAGATGGAGGGAGTGAGAAAGAGAGAAAGAGAGAGAGCGAAAGAGAGAGAGGGAGAAAGAGATAGAGAGAGAGCGAGAGAAAGAGGGAGAGAGAGAAAGAGGGAGAGAGAGAGAGGTAGAGAGAGAGGGAGAAAGAGAGACAGGGAGAAAGAGAGAGAGAGAGAGGGAGAGAGAGAGGGGGAGAGAGCGATTGAGAGAGAGGGAGAGAGTGACAGAGACAGTAACTAACGGCAAGGTCTTCTATCGATTATAGAGAGATATACATATAAATGTACACAGAATAGAGCATTAGACATAAAGTATGAATGAATAAGACGA
>CALZFC010000018.1:3685000-3732500 GCA_945643635.1 Allodiplogaster sudhausi | reverse complement strand
AAACATTTATCCCGCTCTAATTGCTCTAATTGCCCAGGAGGTCAACAATATCTCATTATCTGGGAAGTGTGAGAATATACAGTATACCATGAATACAGTCATAGCTTAAAAGCCGATGGCCTTGACAACTTTTCAGTAATCATTCCTGGTTAAAAAAATTTTAATTTCGAGCCCAATCAACATGTAATAGAATATATTTGCTATTTTTGGCTTGAATTATACGCATAAAGTAGGAAACAAGCTCGCCCCCACTCATCCTTCCTCGGGCATTTGGGTGGCCCATTTTGACCTATGAATACAGTATACCATAAATACAGTATACCTGGCATCGCTGAAATCTGCTTGAATACCGCCAAAATCTGGCTCACGATCGTGGGCTTCTCCACCTTAAACAGGGAGACATTTAAGCATTTCAATTTTTGCAGGATATATTTTTATTATTTTTATTATTCGATAGTTGACCTCTCATACAAGACCATTCATTCTACATTATTCTACTACATTTTATTGAGCAAGTTAAAATAGAATAACAATAAGTTAAAATAGAATAACAATAAGTTAAAATAGAACAACAAAAAGATAAAATAGAATAAAAATAAGTTAAAATAGAAAATAATCAATAAATTAATAAATAACCTCGGGAGTCTTCATGCGCTCTTCACGGCTAAAGTTGCTCATTCCCTCGGTCGAGTTCTCCTCGAAGGGAAAGTCCTCCTGAAATATGGAGAAAATACATGAGTGTCAAGTCATTTCAGGAACTTTATTTTATAGTTATTTATCGATGAAAATAACTATACCTTATGCATAATATTTCCCAATTTTAATCGTAACGGCAAGCGAGAAGTGCTATTTTTTCAAGCAAATTAACAATATAAAATGTTTTACTAAATTAAAAGGCTTTTAAAATGAAAAATAATGAAAAAAATTCAATAAATAAAGTTTTAAAAAAAAAAGTCGACCTCCTTCTTGGGCTCTGGTTCATTCGGTCGGAAGAGGGGCAGCTTTTCTTCGAGTTCCTTCTGGGCCGCCAAGAATTGTTTAGCCATGTTATTCCCTTCGTTCACGCTGTCTCCTCCACCACTGGCCAGTCGCTGAAGTGTCAGCTTCCTCGGACGCTTCTGCTTCTTGTTGCTTTGGTTCAGCTTAATCAGTCAAACAATCAATAGTCAAATCTCTCATTACAAATTCTTTGATCAACCCCTTTAAAGTGGACTATGTACACCTTACCAATGAACCTAACCAGCTTTAAGAAAAAACCTCAGATCAGCTATGCTTATAATAAGTTGGTTCTTCAACTTAAAGATTCACTGTTTGTCTCTATTATTATCATTTTTTGTCTAGGTTTCTTTTTCATAAGATTTTTTTTAGCCGGAAAGCGCAAAAACGTGCAAGCAGATAACCTGACACGCCTCCTCGCTGCCGATCTGTTCCTCGCTAGCGACCCTCTTCTCCGTGGTGGAGTTCGGCTGAGCCTGAAAAAAATATTTATGACTGTTTGTTTATAGTAATGATTCGATGAAAGAATTGATCGTAACTCAATACAATTAATTGTTCTCATTTTTCAAAAGCATTCTTTTCGGTGCAAATGCAAGATGCTGAATAGTAATAAAATATTTATTATAATAAATAAAAGATGAATGAAAAGATGACTAGCCATTTCGATCCTAGCAAGAGGCTGCTTCAGGTCCTCGAATAACTCCTCCTCCTCCTCGATCCCATTCCCGCTGTCCTCGCTGATACTCATTCGCTTCATCTTCCTCCGGATGTGTTCCTTTAAAAGACCGCTGTGATTATCATTTGAAATAATCACTCAAATTTGCTTCTTTTTTTAAGCAATGAGGATATCCAGCCATTTTATGGCATAAAACCTCGGGCCGTGTTTTGGGCCCCCAAAAACCCAGCTTCTTAATAATAAAAGAATATCAGCGGACCTCGTATGCAGCGCGCTTATGGCTGTCGGCGATTTTGACATAAATGACTTCGACATCGGCCGAGTCCGTCGTGGTCAACAGAGACTAAAGTGAAAGATCTCATTTATATATGTAACTCACAGTAATTAACTCCCCATGCAATACCGTTATCTACATAGTCTATCCCACTAAATGCAGTACCATTTCCTAATCCATCCTATTATGCTATCAAATTATCTCACAATATCTTCATACTTTTTGCTTGCTACGTAAATAAATAAAGCAATCATTTCATCGTAAAGTAGAAGAAGAATAAGTAAGCCTCACGATAATATCATAGAAAAAAAGAGTAAATATAAAAATCGTTCATTATTATGGCAAACGACATGAAAAAACTTTTAGTAAAAAAGGGAAAGTCTAACTTTGCCACCGCCTTGCGCCGGCACGGAGACGGAGAGATTGACGAGAGGCTCGGGGGCGTCGGAGGAGGGGGGTCCAGAATGGCCCTCCGTCGTCTCTTGCAGGCCCCAACTCGCGGACGCACTCTGAGACCCCTGGACATCATCCGAGTTATCACCGATCGAGCTATGAGAATGCACTGAAAAAGAACACAATTCGCTCGCCGCGAGTGGAGAATGGAGAGAGAAAGAGAGAGAGAGAGAGAGGAGAGAGAGAGAGATAGAGAGAGAGGAGAAAGCAGAGAATGGAGAGAGATAGAGAGGAGAGAGAGAGAGTGAGAGTGAGAGAAACTCTCAATTAAGGGCAAAGAGTTATCTCGCTCAAAGAAGATTCAGCCGGCCCAAGAGGCCAACATCTCATTGTCAGGTACGAGTGAGAAAAAGCACAGTATACCATGAATTACCATGAATACAGTACCTGGCGTGGCTTTTATATCCTCAATTGCTACCAGCGTCTTGCTCAGCTCTGCTTCGAGTACGCGTTTCTCCAACTTCAACAAGGTAACATGCTTAAGCATCTTAATTTTTTTTTGAAGACTTTTTAAATAACTTCCTTCAATAGCTAACAACTTATACCAACCAATCCACTCATTCTCTATGAATATTGCTGACTATTGTTATCAGGGGAAAAACGATGATCCGAGGGAACGACAAAAGTAGGACCTTTGAGGGCCTCGAAAAATATGGTGGGTAACATTAAAATTCAATTTTCTCAACAACAAAAATGGATTAGGTAAGGAAAAAATATTACTCAAAAATTGCGTGGGTAGGACACGGCGTTTTCTCTAAATGTATTGAGGATAACAAGGTAAATCGATGCATCGAACCTCGACCGCTCTCTCGCTCACCATCTTCATGATCTGCTCATCGCTAACGTTGCTGCTCATCCCCTCGGTCGAGTAGGCCGTGACGGGAAAGTCCTCCTGAAATATGAAGAAAACTAAATTCTCGCGCCGTTATTTCAGCAAATTTATATATTTATTTTATAACATAGTATTTCTCGATGGTCGGTGATATTGATTATAGGCGAGAACTACTATTATTTGTTTTTTTTCGTCAGGAAAACAAATATGATGAAAAGAATTACAAGGCCGAACAAAATAAAAGCTTCAAAGCTGAAAAAAAATATATTTACATCTAAATAATAAATCAAAAGAAAACAGAAAGCCGACCTCCTTGACGCTGACATCGGAATTGGGCCTGAAGAGTGGGCGCTTTTCGTGCTCGTTATAAGCCGCCAAGAACATCGCCGCGTCCTTCTTCCTTTGGCTAGCGCCACTGTCTCCGCTTCTACGCTGTCGCTTTGTCAGCCTCCGCTCACCCTTCTTCTTCTTATTTTCTCTTCGATTCAACTTAACCAGACAATCAATCAATCAATAGTCAACACTCCCATTACAAACCCTTTGATCTACCTCATTTTCTACTTTACCTCACGCGCCCCCTTGCGGCCCGTCTTCGGGATCTCTTCATAACTTGCGACACTCATCACAGTGGTAAAGTTCGTTCCTGCCTGACAAGAAAGAAAGAAATTATTTATGGCCGTTTGTTTATAATAATAACTATATGCGAAATAGTAAATCATAATTTTATTCTCAAAACGTGTAAACATTTCATGCTTAATAGTAGTACAAGATTTATTAGAATAAAGAAGGATAAAGAAGAGATGAATTGACTGGCCTCCTCCATCTTTACAACATTTTTGTCCTTCGGCTCCTCGAATAACTTCTCCTCCTTCCCCTCCTCCTCGTTCCTATTATCGCTTACACGGAGTCGTTTGAGCTTCCTCTGGAGATGCTCCTTTAAAAGACCGTAGAGGTTCATTTAAAATAATCAATCAATTATGAACAATATCAATTTTTTTTAATTATTCCTACGAAAATGGTTATTCAGCACAAAACAAGGAATGATAGAAGTGATTTTTTAAAGCCCCCAGGATTTCCAGCCATTTGAAAGCACGAAACCGTTGGGACGAGATTTTGGCAAGCAATAAGAATACTCTTCGATTCAACTATACCAGCCAATCAATCAATAGTCTAGTCTCTCAAACAATTGCCCGTATGAAATGTGATTCTGAAATTATTAACACTTAATCCGGACCTCAAGTGGCTGATAAGTCGTTGGTGCGAGCTTAACGTAGACGACTTCGAGTTCGTCATCGCTGCAGGACTCCATGGTGGACCGCAGAGCAAACTAAAGTGGATCAGTAACAAGCAGTAATTTTTCACCCTAATTGTTAAAACCATAGCGATTTAACCATTCGGGTGAATGGGTATTTGCCGTGGAACACCATTTTATCGGCAAGGAAGAAAAATAAAATGGGTAGTAGCCGCGCGGAAATACCAAATAACGACGCGCAAATTCGATTCTGAAACTAAAGCCTCATGAGAGAGGCATATGGGGAACGAACACAATCATGGTTTCTACTATTTCTGACGTCATTTAGGAACTCAATAAATAGCAAAAGAAAATCATAATATTTTTTATCATTTTCTAAAACAAGAACAAGAAGCGGCTAATACTTGACAGAATGACAGAGGTTCGGTATTGCCAAGAAGAAGCAGGAAAGCGCGAGAAGTCAATAAGCAAGGACACAAATAATAAGAAAAATTAAGTTAAAAAGGGCGATTAATAGGACTCACGGCCCTCCAGCGCTAAGTAAAAACGCTAATCAAGCTCAGTGCGAAAAGTTGACGACCGCACGCGACCGCAACGCAAACATTTTGGAATTTAGGACGCCGGTGATTTTGGGATTTAGGATGACAAATAGTTGACAAATTGCCACTATGCTTAATGTGGTCCTACCGTAATTATATCATGATACAGCGAATTCAAAAGCAAAATTAAATTTTCGCGCAATTTTTTTCAAAACAGGTTTTTCCCGCCTTGTAGCAGCCCACGACGACCAAACATTATTAGCGCTGCTGGAGGTCCGTGGGACTGCTCGCGAATTCAAAGCATGTTCAGTCCTACATCAACAAAAACCCCGATCGGTAAGTTAAACAACTTCAACTTAAATAGACTTGAACGGTGAGAAAAAGCAAAGATATAAACCATGCTATATTTGATAAAATCATTTTTTTAAAACTGGGTCAAGCGGACCACACTCGAAACAAAAGGCCGCCGTGCTAATTTTCGCGCAATTTTTTTCAAAACACGTTTTTCCCGCCTTGTAGCAGCCCACGACGACCAAACATTATTAGCGCTGCTGGAGGTCCGTGGGACTGCTCGCGAATTCAAAGCATGTTCAGTCCTACATCAACAAAAACCCCGATCGGTAAGTTAAACAACTTCAACTTAAATAGACTTGAACGGTGAGAAAAAGCAAAGATATCAACTTCAACTTAAATAGACTTGAACGGTGAGAAAAAGCAAAGATATAAACCATGCTATATTTGATAAAATCATTTTTTTTAAAACTGGGTCAAGCGGACCACACTCGAAACAAAAGGCCGCCGTGCTAGTGTGGATTTTTCGTGTGGAATGGTTACGATGTTTAATAGAATGCCCACGTGATCGCACTAATAATGCTTCAACCGTTTCGACAATGAGATAAATATCCGACATATTTCTTTGTCTTGCACCGTCTTTTTGTTCCTTATTCTTTACCTATTTTCATGGCACTCAACATATTCGCAATCTTAACGTATTTCTAAAACGGTCGAATGTTGCAGTATGCTGCTTGTAGTCGTAAAGGACGACGTTGAGGAAGTTCTTTTAGAAGTTTGATTCTCTCAGGCAGGCAGGCCGCTCGTGCTCGAGTCATGTGCTAATGGAATTCTTAATTTTCGTACATAATTCTTATTTTATTTTCAAAAAAAAAGCTTGCTCTTCTTTACATTCCAAATTATGGTTATGGTTTCAATGTTTTTTGTTTCACAGTGTTATCTTCAATGTTACGGTTTCAGAACAAATAAACCGCTAGAAGCCCATTCCGGACGCCCTTCTGACTCGTCATCCTATTCCCTTGGCGCCTCTCTCTCTCTCTCTCTCTCTCTCTCTCTATCTCTCTCTCTCTCTGCTTCTCTCTGACCCTCGAATACTGGAACGTTGGCTGTCGGTCGCCCTTTCACCATCACCTCATTACAAGCAGCTTCTAGTACTTTCCCTTGGCCACTAACCCTTTTCGATGGCGTAACTAGGTTGCTAGCCTCGTAAGAAGTTCATGGTATCAAAGTGCTATCTTTTTTTTTCTGATATCACTGCATCAACTTAATTCGCTTAGTAATAAAAAAAAAATAGATGGTAAGTGATTAGGATCTGATGACTATATTGATTTACTACGGTCAATGACTTAACTTCATTCAAATTAAGAAAATATATGTCTGAATTCTTAAAAATTCATTCAACCAAAAAAAAACATTGAAGTTTGAAGCTGAAGGCACACATCACTTTGTCTGGCTCATACTTGACAACGTCATCATCCAAAAACGCAAGAAAGCTCAGGTTTTGAAGTTGTGTCTTGCAACGAAAAATCATTCTCTGAAAGTTGAACGTACGGCTCGCATCTGTCAAGTACATAAGTAAAGAGTAAAACTGAGTAAAACTATACGATGATTGAATCACCGATGCTTTGCGCTGCTCCCTTTGCGAAGAGCCGATATTGCGTGATTTGTAATCTAGAGAAATAAATTAAATTAATTTTTATAAATTTATTTTGTGTACGAAACAGTGATGTTTGAACGTTTCTCCTGTAGAGAGCGTCGAATGAGTGCTGAAATCCTAGACGAGATCCTTGACGAGTGCGAAGAGATGAAGAAGCCACAAGCGGAGAAGCTCGCCGCCAAATCCTGACCTGAGAAATAGTTTGTTTAAAAAAAACTTAATAATTTTTTCCCTACTATTTCTTATCAAAATTCACACTTTACTATAAGTTCTAAATGTATTTTAGCCATTATAGCAAAGCGCCGGACGCCACAGTGTCTCTCGAAATACTCCCCCCCCCCCATTTATACATAGCCACGAGGGTTTAAATAGGCGAAAGAAAGAGGCAGGGCGAGACAAACTGGAAACAACTAAGGCGACGGGCTTATGGTTAGAAGAAATAGACACCCTAGTTTCCCCTATCTTGGGGCGGGATCACAAGGGATCCTTTCTCCGGGCGAATATAATTGTCGCCTATTTGACTTCCAGCCTGAATAGTACTACAAGCCGAGAAACACATACGCCTGCCAGAAGAGGAACTCGAATGAAAGTGGAGAAATCACAAAGAACACTAATTGTAAGAATTCTCAATTTTTGTCCGTTTTGTTGGCGAATTCTTAGAGTGCTTTGTGATTTTCTACTACTATGAATTATTCGAGTTCCCCTTCTCGAAGAAAGTGGTAAGTCTCGGCTAATTGTGAAACTCGGGAAGCTACAGAAACAACATTTTATTCGCGCGGTTGTACGAAGAAAATATCGCTTCTAATCAAGGAAAATATGGGTTAGTAGTTGACTTTGCTCTTCATAATACAAGAAGTAAATATGAAACATGATATTAGTGTAGATTCTTCATGATTTCTGTTTGTCACTTATTTGAAATAATGTCTAACCGAGCAAGAATTGACGTTTTGGCAGAACTTGTCCATTCGTGAGTACATTATTTCCCGAAGATGTCTGAGGTCTCGGTTTATGCGAGAAGTTTATGGCTTCGAAATCGCAACTGTCTATGAGGACTGCCTAAAGAATCATTCACGTTGGATGGATGATGATCAGAAAGCGAGAAAACTAGAAACTAGAAGGCGAGATGTCAGGACAAAAAAAAGGATCACAACTTACAGAAGGGCTTGGGATTTCAGTGAGAGGGCGGAATATTTCCAGATGAAGAGAGCTGTTAGATTTTTGTTCGATCAACGCATTGTTTATATACATTTTGATGTCTACTTTTGAACAGCTGGGCTTTTCACTTATTCAGTGAATCTACATAAATATATGTACATAGCCCGGCCCCTCTTCACTTTCATGGTGCTCTTTTCGCTAGCAATGTCCAATAATATGGTATGCGCTATTGTCAAGCTTCTGCACAATGAATTCAGACGCATGTCCCCTTAACCATGTAACTTAGCATAAAGTCACAACGTTGACGATCTTTACAATCGGTTGAAGTATCACAAGAGAGAAACAAAATGGCAACGTGGAAAGATCAGAAAAACGAGAGTAAAGAAGCTAGATTGAAATCACTTGAAATGCGAGCGTTATTTTTTTTGAAGAAAAGTTCAAAACAAATCGCCGATACTGAACATGAGTAATATTGCCGATAAATTAAAGGTTGTCTTAAAAAGGCATCAAATATTTAGAAGGAAAGATGGAACAGAAACATCATCTACATACCGCTCGGCATTCATATCGGTTGGCGTGAGAAGAGACTGTTCTGTGCATAAAACTTTGACGGCTGTGGTAGAGAAACGAAGAGAAGAGAAGCAGTCAAAACATCTTTGAATCGTTCGAGGGGAAAGCATTCAAAGTATGGCGACGAGAGTGATGGAATTGCGATGATTCATCATTCATAAAACAAATGTTCAATATTTTTTAAACAGTTTTCTATAGAATGGCAGTTTTCTTCAATTGAACATTACCAATATACCACATTTACAAGTTACAATTTATCGTTGCATCAGACCGATTGTGTACATTTGTAAATACTACATATGAATGCCTCTAGATCCTCCGTAACCGTGAAGATCCTTTAAAAAAATCGCTTTGCCTTAAATGTGGGATACTAACGGTATTTACACTTATGTAATTACTAGTAGTTTCATCAGGCTGCATAGCTAAATCGTTGTGCATTAGAAATCCAGCCTTCTCTTCTTATTTGTGAATTTCAGTGCTTATAAATACTTGCGAGTGTGGCTCGATATTTGGCATTTTGCAATTTCAATTTGCTTATCGAATTGACCGATTTAAGAACATAGGTACTACATATGAAATGTATTCAACGGGGCGGGTCAAGAAATCGAAAAAAAAACAGAAACATGAAAACAAAACAAGGAAACTACTGCTAACGTACTGCTAACGTTTTCTTGCACTTACAAAGAGAATTCCATAATGAATATCTTCTAAAAGATTCTCTTTTGTTGAAGCGAAATTGCATTGAATTGACTAAAAAAAAACTGCTACCTCATGAAACATCTTAGGTTAGCTAATATTCTTTCGCATACATATACTCTTCATAGTAGCTTCTTTTGGACGCCACATCACACCCGCTGCCTAATACAAATCCTTCTGGAAAATAAATTTATTATGTACAGTTGGTCCAGATCTTATTGGGGCGAGCAGCTTTATGAAGAAAGGAGTATTGCATATATCGTGCGCTTCACACAAGAACGAAGCCGAAAGTTCAAAGTTTCAAAAGTCAAGTAACAAGTTATTCCTGTCTTCAGTGCGAGTGGAAGATGCCTCATGAGGAACAAGCGCCAAATCTTATTATAATCCTAGTCTTTGTTGCGAATCGCTTCCAATAAGCCTCCTGCCTCCTTCTTTCTTGCTGCTGATTCGGATAGGTAGATAGGGACACCTCTTTTTCCGCACCTCCGGGGGCGCTCCAAGGCCCTTGAAGGGACCTTCCTGGAAGGTCATTGACACCTGGTGAACCGTTGGCATACCGGATAGTACGGGGTGGAAAACGTCCGCTTGCTTTCGGCTCAGGTGGATAAAAGCAAGCTCCTTACGCTGTCATGTGGCGGCTCGTGGATCGAATCGGTTTACACGGGCTCGCCCTCTTTCTCTTTCACGCCATCTCTCTCTCTCCTCTCTTTCTCTCTCTCTTTCTCTCTCTCTCTCTCTCTATCAATCTCTCATCCTCTTAATCGCAACCTCTCATTATTTCGTTCGCTTCCTCTCGCTTACATACTCTGTCTCTCTCAATCTCACTTACATTCTCTCTGAATATCTCTCCCACGCACTCTGGCTCTCTCACTCTCTTTCTCTCTCTCTCTCTCTCTCTCTTCCTCATATCCATGATATCATCCCACCCCCTCCTCCTGACTCGCCGAACGTTGAACGATGAGAGATGATAAGCCGGTTCCTGTTCTCAATGTCTCATTTTCGCCTGCCGCCGCCTCCCAATGCTCTTCGTAACCGTTCTTATATATTCTATTTTAGCAGCAAAACCCCGCTGAAACTCCCTATTTATTCCCTCTCTTTTTCGCTCTTCCAAAAATTCTGGATGCCTTCGAACTAATAAAATTAGATGATGATGAATTCATGTAAATTAACTAATATATTGAGTTATTTTGAGCTATTTTAACAAATTTTAGAGAAAGCTTTTAGGAGGGAGGGAATTGAAATTATTCTCATAGCTCACACTGAACACGCAATCGCCGCATCCTTTTCTGCGCTTTTCGTCTTCTTCTTCTTCTTCTTTACCTTCCTTGTGAGTGCGATGGTTCGCGCTCCTGTTATTATGTACTCGGTAAGGCGCAATAACTCGATCGGCTCCTCTGCTTCTCGTCTGTCTCTCTTCGGATGACCATTCCCTTTTTCTCTCTCCCTCTCTTTCTTTCTCGTTCTCCCCTCTCTCTCTCCATTATATAGAGATAGAGAGAGAAAGAAAGAGAAAGAGAGAGACAGAGAGAGGGAGAGACAGAGAGAGAAAGAGAGGATAGGTTCATAATTAAACTTCGAGCCTCAGGCATACTTGAACGGCCTGCGCGGCTGGCTCGCGAGGCCAGGCAGCGGTTTGGTGCGTAGACACGAGATGAGGAATGAGAACGAGAATTGAGAGAGTATAGAAGAGCAGAGAGAGAGAGAGAGAGAGAGAGTGAGAGTGAGAGAGAGACAGAGAAGCACAGAGACAGAGAGAGAGAGAGAGAAAAGAGAGAGAAAGAGAGAGAGAGAGAGAGAGAGAGAGGGAGAGAGAGAGCGCGAGAGAGAAAAGAGAGAGAGAGAGAATGGGAGAGAGAGCAAGAGAATGAGAGATGAAAAGGAACAGGCAGAGTAAAGCCTGGCTAAACTAGAAGCAAAAAAAAAACCGGAGAGAACGAGTAAGGCAGAGACGGAAGAGATGGAGATATTGTTAGCATATGAGCAATGGCTTGTGCAAGATCGGGAGGGAGCGATTAATTCACTCGTTGAAGCATATGAGATCAGAATTCGGAAAGAAAGAGGGAGAGTGAGAGCTAGGGAGAGAGAGAGAGCCAGAGAGAGAGAGAGAAAGAAAGAGGGAGAGAGAAAAAGCGAGAGAAGAAGGAGAGAGGGGGACAGAAAGAGAGGGATAGGGAGGAAGAGAGTGAAAGCTCGGGACGGTCCAAGCCAGAGGCCCACCTTTCTCTCGGCTACGCTTATGATTCCTGAACAATGTTTCCTTTGATCGGTCATGGGGATTCATTCATTCTCTGCCCTATTCTTACTATCTCTCTCTAGCTCGCTTTCTCGCTGTCTCTCTCCCTCTTTCTCACTCTCTCTCTCTCTCGCTCTCTCTCTCTCTCTCTCTTTTTCCCTCTCTCTCTCTCGCACAGTTCTCCCTTACCCTCTCTCCTTATCTCTCTCTCCCTCCCTCTCGCTCTCTCTTCATACCTCTTCCCAAGCCCCTTTCATTGCTTTGATACAAGACTCACTTTTCTGCGCAAGTCAAAATAGCATTAAGCCTTCGGGTGATACTAAAGAGAGAGTCTTTCCATGAAATGTTGAGGAATGCTTTGTCTGCTTTTTCTCTTTTTTTTATCTCTTCTCTGCCTCTCTCTCTCTGTCTTTCTATCAATTCTCTCTCTTTTCTCTCTTCTTTCTCTTCTCTCTCTCTTCTCTCTCTTCTCTCTTTTCTCTCTCTATGTCTCGCTTTCACCACATATCTTTGAACCGTCACTTTCATTCAATTTGCGAATAAATGTTTCTTTCAACTGCAAATGTGAACGATGCTAACCTTTTATTGTCAATAAAAAAATGTGAAAGTTGTAAACATCATTAAGATAATCTAACATCCTCTTTCTGTTCTACTCCGTTCTCTTTACCCTCCAAGGAAACTGCCGTCCACAAATTTCACTTTCTGAATATTCTTTGTCGCTCTAGATCTCTCTCTCTCTCTCTCTCTCTCTCTCTATATATATATATATATATATATATATATATATATCTCACTATCTTTCTTTCTCTCCCTTCTTTTCTTTTCACCTGTTCTCTACACTCCGCTTTTTCGCTTTCTCCTCTGTCTGACCCTTCTCCCTCTCTTCGAGGTTTCTGCCTTTTGCGAACTTTCTTCTTCCTTTTTTTCTTAACGTAACACAGTCACCCTTACATATATCTCTCCTCTCATCGCTATCTCTTTCCCTCTCTCTCACAGTCTCTACCCTCTCTCTCTCCCTCTCATACTCTTTCGCTCTTCCTCTCCTCTTCTCTCTCTCTCTCTCTCTCTCTCTCTCTCTCTCTCTCCACACCCGTCCAAGGCGGTTCATGAGCATATATCGGCAGTGCCCCTTCGAACTGGATGTGGCTGGGGGCAAGTCAGTGAACCCCTGCCTATCCATGTTGTGCTTTCTTTATCCCCTTAATCACCTTTCTCTATTTTCCTCTCTTCCTTCAATTTCCTCTCTCCATCTCACTCACTTTCTCTTTCTCTCTTTATCTCTCTCTCTCTCTTTCTATCTCTCTCTCTCTCTCTCTCTCTCTCTCTCTCTCTTTCGCTCTGTCTTTCCTCCCCTTCAGCATTTCGCTATCGTTTAATTTGCCGCCTACAGGACTTTTTTAAATCTGCGGTCGTATCTCTCGCAATCAGTCTAGGCCAAAGTGTCAAGTGTGAATTGGATGTATGCATGTTTTCATGAGAGAAAGAGTTCATAGATCCGAGTCATCGAATATGCTCCGCCTTCTTATATCTAATCTAATCACTTACTCCTTCATTTCCATCATTATCAGTCGGTGCTCGCCAGCCGAGATATTGGTTCGCTTACGTAAATTATTATTCTTATGTATGTACCTATCTACATTATTTACATATACATATGTACATGATTTCGTTAGGGGGGAGTGAGAGAGACAAAGAGAGAGAGAGAGAGAGAGAGAGAGGGAGAGAAAGAGAGAGATAGAAAGAGGTAGAGAGAGATACTGTGAAGAGTGAAAGAGAAAGTGAAAGAGCGAAAGAAGGCAGAATTGGGAAAGGAGAGAAGATAGCCCAGAATGAGTTGATGGCTGAAACCTTTTGTGCCAGCCACACGGACAGATAACGCCTGCGGCATAGAAGTGACCAGCAGTCAAATCCCGTTCCGTTTCCCTCCGGCAGGCCGCTCTTTCATCTACTGTCGTCGACAGATTTGACCTCTATCTTCTTCATTTCTCTCTCTCTCTCCCTCTCTCTCTCTCTCTCTCCCTCTCTCTCTCTCTCTCTCTCTCTCTCTCTCTCTTTCAACCCTTTCTCTGTCTGTCTAGCACACCAAGAAACACTTTCTCTTTCTGCCCTTCTCTATCTCAATCTCTCACTCGGCAGCTTTATCGTTCTCTTACATCCTTTCACTATCACGACTGCCATTGTGAATGTTTTCTGCCCACTCTCTCTCTTTCTCTCACTCTGTCTCTCCCTCTCAATCTCTCTCAATCTCTATCTCTCGCTCTAACTCTCCCTCTCAATCTCCCTCTCTCTCTCTCTCTCTTTCTTTCTCTAACTCTATCTCTCCCTCTCAATATCTCTCTATCTTTCTCTCTGAAGCTTTCTCTCTCTCTCTCTTCATAGCTCTCCCTCTCTCAATCTCTCTTTCTTTCCCTTTCATTTCCTTCCTCTTTTGCCCTCCAGCCACTGGACAGTGCTGATTGACGTACAAATTATCCGATAACCGTGTGTATGTGCAAGGTAGACAAAAAGATCACCTTTTCCTTGCCGACCATAGTCGCCTTTTGTCTATCTCTGATAATCTCTCTATCTATCTCTTTCTCTCTCTCTCCACTCTCTCTTATAGTTCTCTCTCGTTTTCTCTTTCTCTCTCTCTCTTATAGTTCTCTCTTTTTCTCTCTCTTTCTCTCTATCTCTCTCTCTCTGTCTCCTTTGTCTCTTCGCATGTGACCAGCACAAGCCCATTAATCCCCCCTTTCTCTGCCATCGGCCCGTCTCCAACTGCCAAAAGACCATTCCTAACCCCGCTTCCGCGCCTAAGGCAATTAACCAAAGAATGTGTCGTCCACTCTAAGAGTTTTGCGGATTGGAGCCAGGCGGTTAAAATATTTTAAAACGAGACAAATAAAAAATATATATATATATAATTATATACAACGTTCTCTATGATCGCGCTGATATCTCTTTGATATTCTGCTATTATCTCATCCCTTTGCAGCTGAATTCACTCTGTTTTTTGATTGATTTTTTTGTCTTTATTCCTTTTTAAATCTCATTTACATATGTATGCACGTAGAATTGACATGAGGGAGGAAAAATATTGGCAGTGCTTGTTACTAATTTGAGAAAGTATTCAAATATCGATCGAATGTTTTGATTATCGACAATTGATTATAAATTATTAAATATTGACTATAGCAAATTAATTATTGACTAGTAGTTAATTTAATTAATTTCTTTCTAAGATGTCCTGTTGGCGAAGTGGCAGCCTCGTGCTGCTTCTTCTTGAGACTTTCGTTCACCTCCTCTCGCCCGCCTCCTCCTCCAACATCCCGTGCGGTACTTCCTTCATCGCATGCGAGAACGACATCAAACTACGCGATCCGGCTCAGCTACAGTCGCTCAGAAGGTCGTCTCGGGAGTCGCTAGCTCCAGTTGAAATGGGAAACATTTTGACAGAGCCCTCTTCAGCCTGGGAATATAAAGCACGAACGATTGATAAGAACACTTTAGCACTTTTTCAAAAATATAAATCAACTTGATGACCTTAATGAAATTAATCTTTGCAGCGACAGTGGCATCGCGATCTCTTCGCGTATCCCCGACGAGCTGTTCGAGGCAGCAGCGGCCGAGGCGAAGAAGGAGACCGTCATGCTCTATAACCACTCGGACGCGTCTCTTCTGCACTCGGGTTTGTTTTTATGAATGAATGAATTAATTAATTAATTCATTAATTAATTCATTAGATTAGTGAATTTATCACGCTATCTATAGCAGGAAATACGTACACGTTATAGACAATTAATAATAATATAAACCATCATGGGCAACTACATATATCACTACTATTTATTTTTGCCATTGTAGTTTTTATACATTTAATTAAGGAAGAGGAATACTTAATTGATTAAATTATGTTCATTAAATTAATTTCAAAATATTATTCAAGAAACGAAAAGTTCATGAAATAACAAAAAAAAATTTTATTCATCTTTTTTCAATAATGATTAACGCATGGCTACTTGCCCTTCTATTATATGATATATTTAATCAGTCCCTATCATACTTTACTGTAGTCGAGAAGAGATCGGAGATCAACGGTAAAATTGTCAATATCTTGACACTTAAAGGACCTCGGAAAGATGTATGTAGAAAATGAGAGTTGAGATCGAGTTTACGAGATTAAGAGAGATAGTGAGAGAAAGAGAGAAAGAGAGAGAGAGAGAAAGAGAGAGAAAGAGAGAAAAAGAGAGAGAGAGAGAGAGAGAGAGAGAGCTGACGGGATATCATAGAAGCGAAAGGCAAGAGAGAGAAACATCCACGGCATTCGTTTTGGCATATGACACCACCCGCCGTCGCCCTTTCAACCCGGTCCGAACCGGTTTGCCTGACTTCTCCTTCCTTATCCCTCTCTTTCTCTTTCCCCGTCTCTCTCTCTCACTCTCTCTCTCTCTCTTTCTTTCTCTCTCTCTCTCTTTCCTCTCTTTCTCTCTTTTCATCTCTCTCTCGCTCTTGCTCTTCTTTCTCTCACTTTCTCTCTTTTTTCTCTCTCTCTCTCTCTTTCTCTCTCTCTCTCTCTCTCTCTCTCTTTCTATTCTTCTATCAATTCCTCTCCTTATTATCTATCGCAACCTTGCAAATGACATAGCGAAAACAACAAAATTAGCGACTGCCCTTGGGCAATGAATGCGAAACGTCGGCCTTTCGTTGGCCTTGGAGAGTGAAAGAAGAACGGGAAAGGAGAGCGGCAGAGGCAAAGAAAAGAAAGAGAGACAACGAGATTAAGAGAAAGAGAGAGAGAGAGAGAGAGAGAGAGAGAGAGAGAGAGATACAAGAAGGGAGGTATAGAGAACGAAAGAAATATATGAGCAAGAAGTTGAAAGTGACACGCGAAGTCAAGCATTCGAGAGTAATCAAAAACGTATCACTCATATTTTGATTTTAAAAGAAAAAAAGCAAAAAAAAAATCAAGAATAATTTCCGCTTTTAAAGATTTGTAAAAAAAAATCATAGATTAATCACATCAACAGGAAAAGCTTATAAACAATAACCTTAGCGGTTCTTTATTCATATTATTCGCTTATCATGCGAATCTGCTGATTTGTTTAGTTGGACTATGAATCTAAGATATTTTTTATTAATATAATGATGAAAAAAATCTAATATTTATAATCTCCTCACTTTCCAGTGCATCGCCTCTGGTCATCGGTCGAGCAGTACACACGGATGTTCGCCGTCGACCTGGACGCGTCCGAGCAGGCCAAGCCTGCCCATGTCACGATTGCCATGGCGAGGAAGCTCACGCTGTTCGTGCCTCTCTTTCTCTCTCTCTCCCTATCTCTCTCTAATTCTCGTTCTCTCCTTTCTATCATCTTTTTCTCCATATCCTTTCTCTCCATTTTTTCTCCCTTATCTATCCTTCTCCCCTTCTTTCTGTCCCTCCCTCCTTCTCCCCTCTCTCTCTCCATTTCTCTCTTCACTCTCACTCTCTCTCTCTCTCTCTCTCTCTCTCTCTCTCCCTTACAGACTCGGGATGCGCGAGCGCGACCTCCGCTTCGGCGTCCCGACCGACGTGCTCGTGGCAGCGATCGGCGACTCTTGCCGCGACGCTGCGTCCATCTCGTGCGCGCCCACGCCCTTCCGCTCCTTCTCCGGCCTTTGCAACAACGTCGCGCACCCCGACTGGGGTGCCGCGCACACGCCCCTCGCGCGCCTCCTCAAGCCAGCCTACGCCGATGGTATGTTGTGAGAAGGGGAAGAGAGAGAGAGAGAGAGAGCGAGAGAGAGAGAGAGGGAGAGAGAGAGGAGAGAGAAAGAGAGAGGGAGAGAGGAGAGAGATAGAGAGAGCTAGGGAGGGAGGGAGAGAATTCTGAATAAAGATAGGTGTCGGCAATAAGAATATGAAGTATCTAGACATGCTCGAAACATATGTACTTGTGCATCCATTCGAGATTAAAAAAATGTAATGGCGAAAAATTTTTTTTTTAACTTCATCATACGCTTCCTTGCAAACGACGCGTGTGAACCTCTTTCTATCTCTCTATCTATCTCTCTCTCTCTTCTCTCTATCTCTCTCTCTCTCTCCTTTGAGGCGTCTCCGAGCCGCGCATCTCCGCGTCTGGCCGTCCGCTGCCGTCGCCGCGCGGCCTCTCGCTCGCGCTCTTCACGCCGGATGGGACGGCGCACGACTCGGTCACGACGCTCTTCGCGCACTGGTGGCACTTTGTGGCAGAGGACATTGTCAACGTTGTGCCATCGCAGACGCTCGTCGCTGGTGCGATTTTACTAATTTTAATTAATTAATTAAATTAATTAGTTAATTAATTAATACTAATTAGCATTACAAAAATAGGGCGACAGCTCTCCTCCAACTCCTTTTTTATTAAATTCTTTTCCAATGCCTGTTTTGTTTTAATGATCGTTCGACCGCAAAACAATAGCGCTTTTATCACACCGTTTGCGAAGAAAAGCGCCTGTTACCTGTGTGGACACAGACGCTTACATATATTACAGTAAATAAGCTATAGTTTGTCAAACGTAGTATCATATATAAATTAATCAATTAAGAAATTAATTAATTAATACATAAGTATATATATATATACAGTACCGATAAAAAGTTTATGAACTTTTGGTTTTTCATTCATAATTTCCTTCAAAATGTATGAAATTAAATGAAATTTTCAGGGTTGCTTCTTTGAAATAATAGATCTCCAGTAGCAGAATAATGGATTCTTTGATAAACTACAGAGCGAAATAAAAATCAATAACTCAAATTACCCGGGTTGCACATTTAGGAGTGCTGGACAAAATGGTTTATTTCTTTGATATTCGGCTAGTTTTTATTGGACAAATGGTTGAGATGTATTCTAGAACATCTCTGCGATAACTTTTTGTTCTAGTCGCTACTTAATCACATGTTTTACATGTGATTAAGTAGCGACTACCCGATCCATGCAGGCGGCCTGAGATGCAGAAGATTCAGGAGGATTAAGTCGATCTTTTACTGCAATATGTATAGTAATCATGATGTCCATATGTTTGCAGAGCATGATCGAACTTATTCACATGGTTACAAGGGCTGTGCAAATTACATTCTAACCGTTTGAGCACGCGATGACCACCTTGGCCAACTCTCGCCCACGGTCAAGACCAACTTAAAGTGATGCTACGCGGGAGTCTGATTTTCAAAAACGGGTTTGCCTGTCTCAAGTGATAGTAAATAGTCTTTGACATATTCTTTTGCCTTATTTCTTACCTGGCTCTATGAGGCCACCAGATAAAGTAGATCGTTAGAATGAACTCCTGGCGTAGATTAATGCGGTGTCTTAAAAAGCGGAAAACTAAACTCGAAAATGTATCAGATCGAATCAAATATCACTTCAGTTTATACATCAGAGTGTTCTGCAATAGTCTAAGCCCAATTAGCCAGTTTAATGTTGTGATTGTTTTAAAACACAATACTGCCAAATACACCATACTATTCTACGTCATGGTGCCGTCAAACGATCTACTGTCCTGGTGGCCTCATGAAGCCAGGGATGAAATAGGGATTCTGAATGTGGAAAATCCTATTAACTATCGTTATAGATAGGTAAAAACGTTTTTGCAATACGGCCTCCTGCAGAAGATCAGTTTTAGCACGTTAACGCATCGGACAAAACTTGACCGCCGAATCCAAAGTGTGAATAAATAGTTAGCATCTTATATCCACAGATTGAGTAACCGTCTGAATTAGTTCAATGATCACCTCCGAGTATATGGACATCATGATTACTATAGATATTGCAATAAAAGATCGACTTTTTCCTCCTGAACCTTATGCATCTCTGATCGCCTGCATGGAACGGGTACTGGGGGCTGACCACATGTAAAAACATGTGATTAAGTAGCGACTAAATCAAAAAGTTATCGCAGAGATGTTCTAGAATACATCTCAACCATTTGTCCAATAAAAACTAGCCGAATATCAAAGAAATAAACCATTTTGTCCAGCACGCCTAAATGTGCAGCCCGGGTAATTTGAGTTATTGATTTTTATTTCGCTCTGTAGTGAATCAATGAATCCAATATTCTGCTACTGGAGATCTATTATTTCAAAGAAGCAACCCTGAAAATTTCATTAAATTTCATACATTTTGAAAGAAATTATGAATGAAAAACCAAAAGTTCATAGACTTTTTGTCGGTACTGTATATATATATATATATATATATATATATAAGTCATAAATAAATTATTTAAGTAATAAAAAATATACATGCAAAACTCCAGGCGAAGTCAGCCCGCTGCCCTGCTGCCGTCGCGGCTTCTCGCATCCGGAGTGCGATACGATTGAGATTCCGGCGGCCGATCCCGCTTATAGGTTACTTTGTCTTCTTGTTTCTTTTCCATGTTGGCGGGAAATTAAAATTAAAATTCAAATATTTAAATCTTCCCGCCATTCCTTCTCTCTGTCTTCAGAGGCCGTATCTCGTGCATTCCGCACGCGCGCTCTCTGCCAGCTGCTCGCGAGGGATGCGCCCTCGGGCCGAGGGAGCAGGCGAATCTCGCTTCGGCCTTCCTCGACGGCTCAGCCATCTATGGCAGCACGCCGGAGAGGGCGAGGAAGATGCGCACCTTTGAGGGAGGTAGGCAGAGAAGTCATTCTCTCTCTCTCTCTCTCTCTTCCTCTTCCTCTCTCGCTCTCTCCTTCCCTCTCTCTCTTCCTCTTCCTCTCTCTCTCTCTCTCTCTCTCTCTCTCTCTCTCTCTCTACTCCCTCCCTCCCCTAGGCCAACTCCGTACGTGGGGCTTCCACGGTGACGTGCCCGACTCTGACTCGTCTCTCCTCTGCCAGTCTCGCGACGGCCGCTGCGTCCTCTCTGGCTCGACGCAGGCGAACGCGTTGCCGGGCGTCGCCGCCATCCACACCATCTTCATCCGCCAGCACAACCGGATCGCCAAGCAGCTCAAGGCAGCGTTTTGTTTTCTTAAATTTTTTCTTAAATTTCATCCTAAACATTATTTTAAAAACATTTCCTTTAAAAACATGTCGCCTTAAAAATCTACTCGAGAATTTAACCGATCTTAAAAATCTACTTGAGAATTTAACCGATCTTCGAAGTCTCACGCAAAAAGGCGCCAATTCAAATATGAGTTTCTTGTTTCCTTTAAAGGAGCTGAACGCGCACTGGCCCGACGACCGTCTCTACGACGTGGCGCGTAAGATTGTCGCTGCGCAGATGCAGCACGTGACTTACGGCGAGTTCCTGCCGATTATGCTCGGCATGGATGCTGTTAAGTGAGAGATCTTGTGCCTTTTTGCAATTTTTAAAAAAAGTGTTATTAAGCTTAATTTAACACCAATAAATTCTTCCTCACTTTTTTATCATAGTTACCTCTAAATCTCCTCTGACCGATGTAAAAAAAAATCAGCAACCAAATACTGCAAGAATAATCAGTCTGATCCATAGACGGAGAAGACAAAGTATTATTACATATCAAGAGAAATGCAAATAAATAAAGTAGCTCATAACAAGGAAAACAGCAGTAAGTGAGCAGCCGATTTTGGTCGATTAAATTTGATAATTTTTTCGGATGAAGTTTAGTAGAAAAATCAATTAGTTAATTAATTAAAATAATTAATTAATAAAAAGGGCTTTAAAAAATAGAAAGTACGTCCTCTCCCTCCACTCGTCGTTTTTTTTCTTACTTTTGAATCGGGAATTTTGATTGAAAAATTAATTACTTACTAATTGGCAATTAATTAATTAATTAGTTAAATAATTAATTAGTTAATTAATTAATTAATTAATTAAAATAGAAAGTACGGCCTCTCTCTCCACTCGTCCGGCTACGACTCGGACTACGACATGGCGATCGACGCGTCAGTCCTCAACGAATTCTCTGTCGTCTTTCCCTTCGCTCTCTGGGGCCTCCTCCCGGCGCATCCGCTCATGGCCGCCTTCAACAATCCGTCCGCGCTATTCGAGCCGCACGGCGTCGAGACCATTCTGAGGTACGGTCTCTCTCTCTCTCTTCTTCTTCTCTATCTCTCTCTTATTCTCACTCTCTCTCTGTCTCCCTCTCTCAATGTGTCTCTCTCTCTCTCTCCTTCTACTGCTCTATCTTCTCTCCTGTCTTATCTCTTATCTCTCACTTTCTCTCTTTCTCATACCCTCTCCCTTATTTCTTTCATCTCTCTCTCTCTCTCTCTCTCTCTCTTATTCTCACTCTCTCTCCCCTCTCAATGTGTCTCTCTCTCCTTCTACTCCTCTATCTTCTCTCCTGTCTTATCTCTGATTCAGTCTCTGTTTCTATCTCTCACTTCTTTCTCATACCCTTTCGCTTATTTCTTTCATCTCTCTCTCTTTCTCTCTTATTCTCACTCTCTCTCTCCCTCTCTCAATGTGTCTCTCTCTCCTTCTACTCCTCTATCTTCTCTCCTGTCCTATCTCTGATTCTCTCTCTGTCTCTGTTTCTATCTCTCACTCTCTCTCTCCTACACTCTCCCTGCATTTCTCTCTATCTCTCTTTCTCTCTCTCTCTCTCTCTCTCTCTCTCAGATCACTCATCTCCATGACGATCACTCGCCCGTCTCTCCGTGTCAACGACGAGATCAAGAGTGAGTTCCTGAAGAACGACGACGGCTTCGGCCTCGATCTGATTGCGATCGCGCTCAAGATGGGCAGAGACCACGGCGTGCCCGGCTACACGGCCGTGCGCGCGCAGTGCGGCCTTGGCAAGGTGCCAATTCTTGTTTTTTGGCAAGGTGCCAATTCTGTCTTTTCTTGCTTCATAATTAATTAGTATGCATACATACAAACATACATGCATATCTTATTCATTTACGAAGTCATTAATATATAAATATTTGCTGTTTTTTACATGTTTAATTCATAGATTTTTAACTCTCATTTTCAAGTCTCATCTCTTGGTTTCACAGTCTCCCCTTTTTTATCTCTCTTCTCTGCCCTTATCTCTTCTCTCTTTCTCTCTCTTCTCTCTCTCTTCTCTCTCTCTTTCTCTTTATCTCTCTCTGTAGCTTGCTCTCTCTCACTCTCTCTCTCTCCAGATCCGTTTCTTCTCCGACCTCGCCGACGTCTTCTCGCCCGAGGTGCACGCGCTAAACTATCTCTTCTCGACGATCTACGACACGGTCGAGGACATTGACCTCTTGGTCGGCGTCATGGCCGAGAAGCCGCTGAAGGGCGCGCTCGTCGGCCCGACCCTCGCGTGCTTGGCTGCACGACAGTTCCAGCGGGTACGGTTTTTACAATTTACGGATTCGGAATTTTACGGATTTGCGATTTTACGGAATCACGATTTTACAGATTCGGTATTCCTCTCCTCGATCTCTCTGCTGCTCCCTAATATCTCTTTACTCTATCTCTCTCTTCTCTTTCTCTTTCTCTTCCTCTCTCTCTAATCTCCCTCCTCTCTCTCTCTCTCTCGCTCTCTCTCTCTCTCTCTCTCTCTCTCTTTCTCTCCCTCTCCAGATCCGTCGTGGCGACCGTTTCTGGTACGAGAACTACTTCACGCCGTCATCGTTCACGGAGGCGCAGCTGGACGAGCTGCGCAAGACGTCACTCGCAGAGATTGTCTGCGCCAACAGCGACGTTCGACGACTCCCGCCGCGAGTTTTCATGCTCGAGAACATCTTCGAGTACGGTAGATGAGATAGCAGCAGATGGTTCACCAACAATTAACACTAATTGTTAAGAGAACCATGCTCGAACAATGAAGAAAGAAGAGCGAAGGACTCACTAATTTTACCGATAATCAATAATAAAAAACTGAATGATATTATTATGATTATTATTATTATAGTTATTATTATTATATTTAAATATTTATAATTTTAAATAATTTTAAACAAGAATATCTTCACCCAGAAACATGGCGATTCCTTGCAATCACTCGATGCTCGAGCGGCCGAATCTTGCACAGTGGAAGGATCTCGAAGTCATCCAGCAGTTCCCGGTCAAGACGGAGACGATCGCTAAGGTTAATTAATTAATTAATTAAATTAATTAGTTAATTAATCAAATAATTAAAAAAAGGATTCTCCTTAATTTCAAACCGACCCTTTATTTAACTTTAAATTCTATGAACCATGAAAAAAAGAAAAAGAAAAGAAGAACGCATTTTTAATTTAACTTCTCAGGTCATTCGCCTTGCAGCGACGAACCTCAAGGATCAACAGAAGCGAGAGATATCGAACATCAAGCACAGTTCGTTAGCATCGCATCTCTCTCCTCTATATCGCTCTCTCTCTCTCTCTCTCTCTCTCTCTCTCCCTCTTTTCTCTCCCTTTTCACACACTATCCTCTTCTTCATCTCACTTCTCTCTCTCTTTCTCTTTCTCTCTCTCACTTTCTCTCTCTCTATCTTTCTCTCTCTCTCTCTCTCTCTCTCTCCCTTTCCAGACCAGAGCGAGTTCAAGAAGGGCGATCCACTCTTCGCTTACGCCAACATGATGCGCGCCAAGCCACACGCCAAGACCGTCTCGCAAATCTCTGCCGTGCTCCTCGAGACGACCAAGCTGCTCGTCAAGGGGTACGGTATCGTTTTCCCGCCTTTTTTAATTGTTTGAATTTCCCGCCATGTTATGAAATATGTTAAGTGAGATGCTACGCGAGGATGAGAAGCTGCCGCCGCTCGACATTGCGACATTGCAGACGATTCTGCCTGAAGTGTGTGATTTAGAAAAAAAAATATATATTTGATAATTTAACCTAATGCACACAATTTCAAAGCATCCTTATTATATTACAATACCTATTACACATTATTTGTTGGAATATTAGTATCATTGTAGTTTTTCAACAAAAAAAAACATTCTGTACTCCAGCTGGTGCACTTTGATGTGCTGCTGTTGATGGAAAAGTTGTTGATGGATGAAAAATGATCTACCGTAACCCGGTTCAAAAATGGCCTACCGTAACCTGGGTCCTTCACAGATTGACGTGAGCACCTTCGTCAACAACTTTACGGCCTTCCTCAGCGAGGACGGCCAGGCGAACGTGGACGACTGTCTGCCGCGCATGCTTCCGTGCGATCACACCACGCGGTAGGAAAACAAATGAGTAAACAAATGAGTAATCAAATAAGTAAACAACTAAGTAAACAAATGACTAAACAAATGGGTAAGCACTTAAATAAAGTAGTCAATAAATAAATCAATAAATAAATAAGTAAACAAATATGTATGTAGATAAATTAACAGGTAAAAAATTTAGTTAATAAATATGTAGTAACTTGTTAAATTGAATTCTCTATAAGTTGGTTCTCTTTTGATGTTCATGCATTTATTTTGTTCTATTTACGCAATTGTAAGAAAAAAATTTTGCTTACTTCTTTCCCAATTCTTCAGCTATCGCTCACATTCTGGATGGTGCAACAACTTGCGCTTCCCACAGTACGGCAACTCGTTCGGGCCGCTCAGGCATCTGCTGCCGCCTGTCTATGATGACGGTAAGAGAGAGAGAGAGAGAGAGAGAGAGAGAGAGAGAGAGAGAGAGGAAGGGAGGGAGGGAGGGCGAGAGAAAGAGAGAGAAAGAGCGAGAAAGAGAGAGAAAGAAAGAGAGAGGAAACGAGAGAAAAAGAAGGACTTAAACTAATTCGCAGGCTTCGATGTCCCTCGCTGGCGCGCCAAGAGCGGCAAGGCACTGCCGAATCCACGACGGGTATGATATCTTTCTTTTTCTTCTCTCTCTCGCCCTCTTTCCCTCTTTCCCTATCTCTCTCCCTCTTTCCCTCTTTCTCTCTCTCTCTCTCTCTCTCTCTCTCTCTCCAGGTCTCCAACGTCGTGCACGAGGACCGTGACATCTCTCATGTCAAGTTCACTCACATGGTCATGCAGTTTGGCCAGCTGCTCGATCACGAAATGACGCATTCGCCCGTCGCGAGAGGACCCAACGACGAGATTCTCAACTGCACACGGTAGGCGGCTTTTCTATCTACTATAGTATCTTTTTTCTTCTAAATTTAGTATTTAAAAAAACCATTAAAGAATCCGTAATAAACTGGGCTGTTCCTCAAACATTCGAATCAATGTATTAAATAAATAAATGATTCAATCTCTCTCTTTCTCTCTTTTAGCGATTGCTTGGCAAGAAATATGTACGTAGGCATCGTAAAAGAATATCTGTTATTGGCCTAGGGGGCGTGGCCAAACGAAACGGGCGGGGCCATACATAGGAGAACCTGAGGCAAGGGGCGGGACCGGACTTAAGAGGCGGAACCTAGGTAAAGGGGCGTGGTATCTTTCCAGCTGCGACTCGCCCGAGACGATCTCCGTACACTGCATGCCGATCCACGTGGAGGCCGACGACCCGCACTTCCCAACCGCGAATGCGGAAGGCGAGCCGCGCTGCCTGCCATTCGCGCGCTCTCTCCTCGGACAACTCAATCTCGGCTACCGTAACCAGATGAATCAGGTAGAGAATCTAGGGCACAGTAACCCGAGTAATCATATAAGGAATATATACCGTAACCAGATGAATCAGGCACTACGGTAGCCGAGATTATCATGCCTCAAATATTTTTTTCCCGCTCACACGAATGGCGGTTTTCTGTATATATATATAGAGAGAGCGAGCGTATTTTGACTATATTGTAACTAACAGTAGAGAGAGTGGTAGAAGAAAAAGAAGACGATAGTGAAATCGAGATACCTCACATACATGTATGCTTAGAAAAGAATGCAATAGTGAGGAGGTAAGATTGCGACAAGCCGAAAATGTGGTTTATGGTTAGAAAAAAAAAGGTAGAAAGCCAACGAGTATTTCCTCCGGTGACCTTTTCTGTCTCCAGCTGACATCGTACATCGACGGCTCGGTCATCTACGGCTCGACGCAGTGCGAAGCAAAGCATCTGCGTCTCTTCACACGTGGCCTCCTCAACTTCACCGACTTTGGCCAGGGCGAATTCATGCTGCCACAGGGTACGGTAGAGCAATGTAAAGTACTTTAAAGTACTGTAGAGTACTGACTGCTCTTTTCTGACTCATGATCAGAAGAATCAGCAGGCGTTGTCTTACATGTCTTGCCAAGTGAAGCAAACGTTCACGAACTGGAGCAGATAATCGCTTGCCCTTCATCAACACGGGCTTCTTAGGACGTTCTAATGGCCTTTCTAATGACCTAACAAGAGCCCTAGCAAGTCGCCCGCTGGTCCGAGCCCTAACGTCTTTACACCCTAAGCTCTATTACCTTTTTCGACCATACAGGGTCTATTAAGGTGCCACCTCCCCCAAATTCAGGCCCTAGGGTCCATTGAGGTACAATTTCCCCCCGAATAAGGCCTTGGGGTGGTCCATTAAGGAACCACCTCCTAACCGAATTCAAGCCATGGGGTCGATTGAGGTGCCACTTCCCCCGAATTCAGGCTTTTGGGTCCATTGAAGTACCATCTCCCCCAACCCAATTCCAGGCCCCCAAGAGCGCGACTGCCGCTCGCTGCCGGCGCAGCCGTGCTTCGTGGCGGGAGACGAGCGTAACTCGCATCAGCCCGGCCTGACCGTCATGCACACGCTCTTCATGCGAGAGCACAACCGAATCGCCATGTCGCTCTCGGCCATGAATCCGCACTGGAGCGACGAGATCGTCTATCAGGTTCGGATTTTCGCGCGCGATTCTCGGGTCTGGGCGGCAAATTCAAATCGTCTAGCAATGTCTTTTTGGCGCGTGATTCGCTGGTCTCGGCGGGAAATTCAAATCCTCTATCAATGCCTTTTTGGCGCGCGCCATTCTCTGGTTTAGGCGGCAATTTCAAATTTCTTCTTCTAACACAGTACAGAAACTTGGTTGAAGATGGAAGAATACAGAAAAACAGATTGCAAATTTGAAGACGAGGAAAAAGATAAATATTCAAAGAATTATTTGCGCAGGAAACACGACGAATCGTGACTGCCACCCAGCAGCACATCGTCTTTGCCGAATTTCTGCCAAAGGTAGGCGCACGAACGGGCGAATAGAGAGAGAGTCAGAATGGAGGAATAGAGCGAGAGAGAGAGAAGAAGAAGAGAAAGAGAGGCGAGAGAGGAAGAGAGAGAGACAGAAAGTGAGAGAGAGGAGAGAGAAAGAGAAGGGGAGAGAACGAGAAAGAGAGGGATGGAAAGAGAAAGTGAGAGAAAGGAAGGGAGATAGAGAAAGTTATACATAGAGAGACAGGTATTTAGGTGAACTAGTCAAAGTATAGTTATTATTTAAAAAAATTGATAGCTTTTTTAAGTGTTACAAAAATCGCTAACAATTCGTATGTGTAGGTGATCGGACTCGATCTGCTGGAAGAGCAGCGTCTGGTCCCGCTGAAGTCGGGCTACTTCTCCGGCTACGACGACACGTGCGACGCTTCGATCTCGCATCCCTTCGCCACCGCCGCCTTCCGCTTCGGCCACACCCTCATTCGACGCATGTTCCCGCGCATGTCCAACCAGTACAAGTACGGTAGCAGCAGAAGGATACCGTAACCCTTCAAGCAATTAATACAAAAGTTGCCAATCTCGAGGCAATCTCCGGCCTGCTCCTTTATACCCGTTAAAATAATGAAAAATTGCAACGACCTTGCAAAGCACCCAGGGTAAACGCGCAGCAAATTAAAACCTAAACCTGTGATCAGCCTCCTTTGAAGGAACATGTCGAAGCCGATCGATCTCGCTGAGCACTTTGGCCACGTCGGGCCGCTCTACGACCACAAGGCCGGCGGTTAGCATGACGCTTGCCTATTCGGAGAGCAAATTAGCCTAAAGTGGCTGGGAAGAGGAAAATTTCCTTCTAACATAAATGGAAAACAGTAAATAAAAGTCTTGTTAACTCCCGAAAAGAAATATATATTTTTTTACTGTTGCCAAAATCTAATTTAATGATCCAAATAAAAAGGTAAGCATGTTTCTACATATGTTTCGACACGAAAATGACCGTATCCCTCAGGAAAAATTACCGTATTCATCAGGTCTCGAGACGAAAATGGCCGAATCCCTTAGGTCTCGACGCGAAAATTACCGTATCCCAAGTCTTGACACGAAATGACCGTATCCCTCAGGTCTGGACACGATGCTGATGGGATTGCTCGGCACTCCGTCGATGGCTTTCGACCGCCACATCACGAGCGCCGTCCGCAATCATCTGTTCGCGAGGAGGGGCGAGCCCACGTCGGGCATGGATCTCATCGCTATCAACATGCTCAGGGCGAGAGATCACGGAGTGCAGCCGTATAATGACTTGAGGTTGGGGAGAGAGAGAGAGAGAGGGAGAGGAAGAGAGAGAATGAGAGAAAGAGAGTGACAGAGAGAGAGAGGAAGAGAGGGAGAGAGAAGAAGAGAGGGGGAGAGGAAAGAAGACAGTATGTTTTTGGAATCTTTCCATGAAAATCGGATAGACATGTAAAAGGTAATGTGAATTCTGCGCCTTCTTGTTCATATTTATTCTTGATAAAACATAAATAATAAAATATATATATATATGAATATTTATTAATAAACTTTAAAATATTAAATAAATAAACAAATAAATAAATTATCCAACTTCTCAAGAGAATTCTGCGGCCTGCCGCGGGCGCACCGCTTCGAGGACCTCGCGAGCGAGATGGACGAGTCGGCCGTGGATGCGCTCGCGTCCGTCTACGAGACCGTCGATGACATTGACCTCTTCCCCGGACTCGTCTCCGAGCGGCCGAGAAGGGGCGCACTGGTTGGTGTAGCTAAGTGGTAGAGCAATAGACCACCTTAGTTGATGGGCACGGGTTCGAATCCCGGTGCCCCCAACGTCGTCTACCAATTTGAGCAACGCCAAAGTTTATTCGTATCTGTGTCTCATTCGACCTAGCTCTAATATATAGCTCTATTGTAAGTCCATCCTTATTCAACCCTTGCCGGCCCAAATCTGCCTTATCTTGGCTCCCTCCCAAAGAGGCAGCTTTTTTCTTTGCCAGCTTGGCCCAACAATGTCCTGTCTCCTGGCCGAGCAGTTCGGCCGGCTCAAGCGATGCGACCGTTTCTTTTACGAAAACGACAACGCGGCAGCCAAATTCACGCCTAGTCAGCTTCATAAAGATATTAAGTTTATTTCTATAGAAACTAAACCGTAATCTAGTATCTAACCCTCCCTTCCTCTACTCTCACTCTAGCCACTCTCTCACTCTTTCTCTCTATCTCTTTCTCTCACACTCTCTCTCTCTCTCTCTCTCTCTCTTTCTACCTCCAGCGCAACTGAACGAGATCCGCAAAGTGCGTCTATCATCTGTGCTCTGCAGCAACAGCAAGTACATCAAGACGATTCAGCCGAACGTCTTCGACGTCCCCGATGATTTAACGTAAAGAATATTATTGATTACTCAAGAGTAGTCGTCATTTTGGTCCATTTTCTCATTCAATTAGAAAACTTCACGCAGTTATGCTGACACTATTTGTTAACAACAGTTAATTGATAATAAGCATAATAGCCATAAGAACTGCCTAATAATAATAAGGCGAATTTTCAGAAATGCTCAACTGCCATGCAAGGACATGCCACAAATCGATCTGAGCCACTGGAAGGATAGACGTATGCTTTAAAAAAAATTTTTGTCAATAGTGTATTTTTGAATTCAAGAGTTGGTAAATTAATCTTGTTATATAAAAATATATAATTATTTATTTATTAATAAATTATTCTCATAGGTCACTGTGAGATGAACGGCCGAACGATCCAGATGGGCGAATCGGTGCACATGACGCCGTGTGTCACGTGCACGTGCACTCTTGAAGGGGTGAGAAGTGCTGATTGGATGAGAGGGGGGGGAGAGAGAGGGAAAGAGAGGGACAGAGAGAGAGAGAGAGGGAGGGAGAGGGAGGGAGAGAGAGGGAGAGATAGAGAGAGAGAGAATGGGAGAGAGAGAGAGTAAGAGAGGGAGAGAGAAGAAGAGAGAGAGGGAGAGACGAAGAGATAGAGGGAGAGAGAAATAGAGAAGGAGAGAGAGAGAGAGAGAAGGAAATGGAGAGAAGAAGAGAAAGAGGGAGAGAGAAATAGGGAGAGAGAGAGAGAAGTAGCCTGCAATATTTTGTTACAACAAAAAAATTTCCACTGGTCAGCGTGTTCTTTTCCTGTTTGATTAACATCATTTTTTTTGTTCTAGCTAAATATAAGCAAGAGCAAAAATGTAGCCTTTGAAATAATAGATATTTAAAACATGACGTCATCGACCATCTTCTATCACCAAACAGGTCATGTGCAATCCGACGTCGGTGAGCAGCTGCGAGAAGCTGTCACTCAAGTTCCATCTCAGCGAGATCGAGAAGGACACGTCATGCATGATTCAGTGCTCGGAGCTCATGAAGACGCACAAGAGATAAGGAGGCTGAGACCCCCCCCCCGGGGGGGGGGGGGTATTGGAGTCCGGGGGGGGGGATGGGGGCACGCAAAGCACACCTCCCCCCCCCGGCCCGTGACCCAATTTCTAGTTTCAATTAAAATTTATTTAATTATTTTCTTTTCAAACCCAGCTAATCAGAAGACTTAAATGAGCAGGCATGAATGAGTGAAAAGCTGTAAAATAGGTCTAGCACTAATTTTCTCTTCTTCCTTTTTAAGCCCCTATTAATTCGTATTTCACATCGTCTTATGTGTAATTGTTTTAATCTGCGGGCATTGTTTCCCTGCCTGCGGGAACTAGGAGAATAAGAAAAAGAAGAAAAAGCAGTTGTGCTGGTCATGTTGTTTTTTTCTATTACTTTAGTCCTTTTAGAGGTTGCATTTTTTTATTGTACATACTTTTTTTGTATAGTGAGAAACTAGAGCTTACAGTATGTTTAGAATTGTAAATAATTTTTATTTATTGATGCCTTGACGAAAAGAACTGGTCATGTGTTTTTCTTTCATTTACTCAGAATCTTTTCGACTGATTTGGAAGCAACCCTTCAATTTTCTCCATTTTTCGGATATCGATAATATTTTTATTTCAGGTTTGTGCAATTCTATGTCGAATAGGATACAGATTTTACTGAGTATATCTTTTGCATTCTCTTTATTGTGATACTGAAAGGCTCCATCTTCGTTCATTTCTCCCACCATTAAAAGAACACATATGAAAACATTAATAAAGTGGCTTTTTTTTGTTCTACAACATTTTATCCTAACCCTCGCCGTTGGCCATTCTCTCTCTCCCCCTCTCTTTCTCTCTCTCTCTCCCTCTCTTTCTCTCTCTCTCCCTCTCTTTCTCTCCCTCTCTTTCTCTCTCTCTCCCCCCTCTCTTTCTGAGGTTACGACAAAAAACTTGCCAACTTGGAAGCGAGCATTGGGACGAGAGCTCAAAACTTGGAATCAATCGATATTTTGAGGGGGGGGGCGGGTGAATGTGGAGAGCAGATTACGAGGATAACCAGGATCATAAATAAATATCATAAATACATAAATGATCTAAGACTACCATATTCTGAAGAGAGCTTTCTTCATGTTCCTTCCAGTTCTCGCAGTCAATAGCCCAAGAATGAAAGATCAATGCCTGGATCAATCAAATCACGAATGATTTGGTCCATACATGAAGGATTCCCAATCATTCCTGCTGATTCAGGAATCTTCCGAGAATATCAGCTGGCCGTTCAAATGGCCCCGCACTGTATCAGGCTGTGATAGCGACCGACTTTAGATTACTCTCTATCTCTCTGTCTCTGCCTGTAGCTATCTCCGTCTCTCTCTCTCTGTCTTTGTCTCTCTCACTGTCTCTTTCTGTACCTCTCTCTATCTTTCAATCCCTCCCTCTCTCACTGTCTCTTTCTGTACCTCTCTCTCTCTATCTTTCAATCCCTCCCTCTCTCTCTATCTCTCTCTCTAACCCTTAGTCATGTCTTGCATAAACAGACAAGGTTAGATGTAAGGTCGTCTGCGCTAACACTTCCAGTGCAGAAGAGTAAGAAGAGCCGGTTCTTGACGTGGAGGTGAAGAAGGTGCCAGGAGCGGTCGAAGGAGACGAACGAAATAAATACTGTTAACTCAAACTCTCTTTCTCTCATGTACTCTCACTCTCGCTCGCTTTCTCTATCTCTTCTCCCTCTCGCTCTCTTTCTCTTTCTTCCTCTCGCTCCCATCTCCGATGTTCGTAAGTGAGATGAATATGAATTGATGAATATGAATACATACAGATTTCCGTTCCAAACACTATGCTCGTTGAAGACAAAGTTTCGTTTTACTATAAGGTCAATGATAGTGAGAGCGAGAGAGAGAGAGAGAGTGCGAGTGAGAGGGCGAGAGAGAGTGAGAGAGAGTGAAAGAGGAACAGATTGAAAGAGAAAAAGAAATATAAAGAGAAAGAGAGCGAGATGAGGCCAAGGTAAGCAACTTCTGATTTTATGTCTTTAGTTGATTCGAAAAGGGCGGAAGTGCTTAGTTTTATATCCAAGGGGTCACTTGTACTGTTGGCTAGCAGATTTCTCAAACCTGTATCCCACAGCGAGAGAGAAAGAGAGAGAGAGAGAAAGCGATAGAGAGCGAGAGAGAGAGAGAGAGATAGAGAGTGAGAAAGCGTAAAAATGGAAAAAGAAAGAGATTCCGAGGTTCATACTCGAATCACTTCTCACCTTGGCATTCTTCTCGCTCTCCCTCCCTATCTGGTTCTCATCTCATTTTTTTCATCTTCTACAAACTTCTTCTGGTCACCTCGAAAGTTCAGTATCATCTGATCGTTCTCTTTCTTTCTCTCTCTCTCTCTCTCTCTCTCTCTCTCTCTCTCTTTCTCTTACTCTTCTCTCTCTAATTCTCTCTCTCTCTTACTCTTCTCTCTCTAATTCTCTCTCTCTCTCTCTCTCTCTCTCGCCCTTTCTCACTGCATCTCTCTTTATCATCTGGTCCAAAGGGGAAGCACCAGCAAGCACTTGACCCTGAAAAGTGGCCAGTACGAGCGTGTGATGAAATCACCTGAGCACAGCAAGACCAGCAGGAGCCTCCGGAGTGTTCTCAATTAACCTCGCTCTTTCTCTCTCTCTCTCTCTCTCTCTCTCTCTCTCTCTCTCTCTTTCCTCTCTCTCTCTCTCTCTTTCCACTCTCTCTCTCTCTCTCTCTCTCTCTCTCTCTCTTTCATCTCTCTCTCTCTCACTCTCTCTCTCTGTTCCTCGCTCTCTAACCCTCTAGTTCGTTCTTCCACCGTCTCTCTCCCTCGGTTCCTCCCTCCCTCTCTCTCTCTTTCTCTCTCTCTCTTTCTCTCTGTTGCGAACTTGATCCCGGTTATCTTCTTCGACCTTACAATTACCTACTTGCATGCATGGCCGTTAATACTGGCTCCTCCCCAGACTTTCACTCTGCTGAACAGCTTTCATGAAGATGTTCACCCAGGATGCATCTTCGATAAGAATATATTTGTCCCAACTTTAATTTTAATGTTCCATTCCATTTTTTTAAATAAACAACAATAATAAATTCGTCTTTTAACACTATACTTTTTGGTCACGATTTTTGTTTTAGTCTCTTGATACGCTCGTTCTCACTAAAGTGCATTTTCTTTTCTGAATACCTTTGCAGACAGAAGGCAGCTTTGCAGGAAATTTGATCGCTATTTCTACGTAAAGTGGAAAGAGTGAAGTTTTGAGGTGAGAGATAAAGAAAGAAGGAGAGGGAGAGAGGTAGAAAGAGACAGAGAGAGAGAGGAAGAAAGAGAGAGAGAGAGAGTGAGAAATAGAGAGGGTGTGTGAGAGAGAGAAGAAGAATTGGAGTATAAGGTAAGGCATGGCGAGAAAAAATGATGATGATGTAGGGACGGACGTCCTCTTTAGGCCATCCTTTTCTTCTCACTTTTCTCCTTTCTTTGCTCTCTAACTTTCTCTTTTTCTCTCTCTCTTTCTCTCCCTCTCTCTCTCTCTCTCTCTCTCTCTCTGTGCATCATTTCCATTCTAACGGAGGCGAATTAGGGCTCCCTTTCATCATGAACTCCGATTTGGTCTCTTGTATGGCCCGCTTCTTTTTTGGACTCTCTTTAATCACGATTTCCCTCCTACTCCGCTAATTTTTTTTCCGATCTCCCCTCCTTCGCTTATACTTTTATCCTTGTCATTTCACGAACAGTTTCGGGCTCTCTTCACAAGCCGCCAGTCGTTGTCCTTTCTGAGATCGTTTCTTCTCTGCTTCTCTCTCTCTCACCCTTTTCTCCCGTACTCTCGGTCTTCTTGAATCATCTGGTTGAGTGCATTTGCTCGTGAAGAGAGAGAGAGAGAGAGAGAGCGAAAGAGAGAGAGAGAAAGAGAAAGAGAATGAGGGAGAGAGGGAGAAAAGAGAGAGAGAGAGAGAGAGAGAGAGAGAGAGACTGAAATGGAGATAGAGAGAACGAGTTAGAGCCGCCGCGGTTTAGAACTTTCAGATCAAGAAGTGCACAAAGTTCTCACCAGCCAACTTTATTTCCCATGGACGTGTATTCATGAAAGTGCACCACCAAGGTAACTTCGTCGATGATAGTCTTGTTCCATACAGCTAGGAATCCGACATATGCCTTAAAAAATATTATTGTCAGTCATTGTGTAATTCCGCCATGTGTTTTTGCGTCAGTGAATGTTATTCGGTCATCAAGGTGATATTCTCGAGCTTCCCGGTACAAAATCATCACTCAAAAAACCACCGCAAGACCCTCGCCACTCCTCTTCGGGCTTCTTTGCCAAAGCAGTTGCTGCTAGTCGAGCGAGATTTCGCAAGAGATTTTGAAATTTGTCTTTTGCCACTGAAATCGCTCATTGTCAGACATCGAATCTCACACGCTGAAATCTTCTTTTCGCAATCCGCCTCGTAGAGCAGCAGCACTTGCCGTCAATCTTCGCAGCAGTGATTAGATTTCGAAATCGTGCGAGAGCTGTCTGTCGGTCGGTAGGTCGTTCGGTGGGACAGACATCTGATTGATGACCCCCCAGCCGCGATTGATAGGAGGTATTCAGTGAGTCAGCGAGAATGCACACAGAGATGTCTGGTCTATGCAACCCCCCTCCCCCCTCTCCCCATCTATCCCCAGCCTCCCCCTCCCACAAAGGGTCCCGCTATCCTCCTCCCTAAGATGCTAAAAGCTCCGAATACCCCATCCCATCCACATTAAAAAAAAGGGTCCAACTACCCGATAAACCTCCCAGGGCACTCTATCACCCCGAATCACCACTCAAGCCAGCCCTCTCTTCTCGGCTCCTCCAGCTGCGCATACAATTAGCTAGCTAGCACAGAATGGGCACAAGCCGAATTGAGGACAAAATGGATCCACGCACAGTTTTCGACATTACTCATTCTCCTCGTGTTGAATATCGTATTCCTGAGGAAAGAAGTTTTAAAGACGCGCGACTACAATGATCAGGAGAATTCAAATATGTAGATTACGGTTGTGAGTTTCGTGTGCTCAGCTTTAAGCTGATACCCAGGAGATGGCTAGGTTGAATTCCAGGCAATTGCATCATTTGATTTGAATGGTATACATGTGGCAAGGCAATGTCTTGTACCTTGCCATTGTATGGGGGGATGGCTATTCACCCCCCCCCCTTTCACTTACCTGTATGTTTCTAGTGTCTGCGCATTGTAGATCAAATGGGAGATCAAATGATGCATCTCTTCTCTCTTCTGCTCATGTGGTCTAACCACCGAAGAAGGATACAAGGAGAACCCCTCCCTTATCTGTTTGCTTATGGTTAGAACAGAGATGTACACACACGATTGTCGCTTTCTACACTGTTAAGACGATGTGTCGATATGATGAATGGTTCAGAGCTAATGGCTAAGAAAGTCCCCATTTCTGGTCCTCTATTTTCTCTCTCTCTCTCTCTCGTCCTCTCTCTCACTCTTTCGGTTTGTCTCTTTCCTCTCCCGAATTCTTGCACTCTCCTCTGTCTTTCTCTCTCTCTCTCTCTCTCTATCTCTCTCTCTCTTTTTTCCTCTCTCTCTCTCTCTTTTTTCCTCTCTCTCTCTCTCTTTTTTCCTCTCTCTCTCTCTCTCTCTCTCTCTATCTCTCTCTCTCTTTTTTCCTCTCTCTCTCTCTCTCTCTTTTTTCCTCTCTCTCTCTCTCTCTCTCTCTCTCTCTCTCTCTCTGTCTCCAACTATCGTCCTCCGACCTCCATAGCTGCTGTACCTCGCCGATTGTTTACACGACTGATATCGAATTCGGTAGTTTAGCCTACGAGCAGGAGTCAGGGGCTGCGGTCTCTCTGGATTGTTGGTTTACACGACGCGGTGAGAGAAAGAGAGAAGGAGGGAGAGTGAGAGTGAGAGAGAGAAGAAGAAAGAGAGAGGGAGAGAAAGAGAAGGAGAAAGAGAATGAGAGAGAGGGAGAGAGATAAAGAGAGTGACGTCGGATGTCAACCGGGCTGTCAATTGGTCTCGTGATGATCGGCCGTGTCGGCTGCTTCGGCTGCTTGCATGACACCACGAGTGGAAGAGAGAGAGAGAGAAAGAGAGAGAATGAAAGAGAGTGAGAGAAAGTGAGAGAAAGAGACCGAGAGAATTCCAGGAGTTAAAGTCAGCTAATGTTTATGTTTATACAAAAGCGTTGCAAAGTTTTCTGAATACGTGCGTGATATTCGATATCGTCCCTCATTGTCAGCTGCTGCTCTACTATCACAATGTCGGAGAGGAGAGAGTGGACACCGTACCCTTGGGGTCGTCTGCCCCGGTACCGTGGCCAGGTCTCGTCCTCTGTGAGAATACTGTAAGAGAGAGAGATAGAGAGAGATAGAGAGAGAGAGATAAAGAGAGAGAGAGAGAGAAAGTAATGAAAATAGAGAAAGAGAGATTTCACTTCTTTGAATGTTTTCTCGCACTGAAGCCGATACAACACTATCACCCCCCTCCGTCCTTGAACTTGAAAAGTACTTCGCTCTCTTCGTTACTTTACAAAGTTTTTCTCTCCGTTTGCACTTAGTCATCTTATTCGCCGAATCTGTTATTCACTACAGCTCCAGCTCATTGAAAAGCAGCCAAAGTTGAAGCATCTGCAGTTCGACATCCCACCTCGCTGCGTTTTCTCTGTTTATCCCGAAGTCTTGCTCTATCGCATATCTTTCTCTCTTTCTCTAACGTTCTCTCTCTCTATCACTAGCTATACTTTTCAAGTCCTCTAGCCCAATCTCTCTCTTTCTCTCTCTCTCTCTCTCTCTCTCACTCTCTCTCGCTCTCTAAGCCTACCCATCATCCCTTACAACCCTGTATCTTCTAACAGATGATGCTCAAAATACACAGTTGAATGCGTATGTACAACAAGAACCACGCATCGACTCTGGCAGGAAACAGAAGAAGTAGAACAAGTAGGAGGAGTGCAAACTAGTTTCCCCTCTCTCTCTCTCCCTCTCTCTCTCTCTCACTTTCTCTCTCCCCCTCTCTCCCGCTCTTTCACTCCCTCTTTCTCTCCTCCCCTCTTCTTCTTCTTTATCTGAGACTTCTCGAGTCATCGACGAATCTTTTGTTTTCCTCCTCCAATCCTTCTCATTCACACGTCTCCTATAGGTGCTCCTTTACACCTTCCCTCCCAAAGTGTACTTCCTTGCTAATGGTTTTTGGTTATTTTTTGGATTTTAGTTTTTGGGTTTTTTTGGTTTTTGGGTTTTTTTTGGATTTGGGTTAGTGGATATGAGGCAGTGGTTAAAAGTTCTTCGTTAACTAACCATAAGAGGCTTTTTTTACGTCTTCGTTGGGCCCACGCACATGGATGCAGCCGTAGCCGGTAGGTACTTTACTGGTCGCAATGGCTCTTTCTTCTTCTGTGCACTCATCGCTAAACTTATTTCACTTTCAAGTTTTATTTTTCATTTTTTTGTTGCCTTCTCAGAAATTAACTGTTTATCTTTCGTCATTCTACAAATGCAAAAGTTCTTTAATCTCTTGTCGTTTCTTGGACTTCATTCTCATTCCTCTTTCTCTCTCTCTCTCTCTTTGTCTCTTTATTGCTCTCTCTATTTCTGTCTCTCTCTCGCTTTTTCTCTCACTCACTCTCTCTCTCGCTCTTTTTCTCACTCACTCTCTCTCTCTCTCGCTCTTTCTCTCACTCACTCTCTCTCTCTCGCTCACTCTCTCCTTCGTCTCTCCCTCTCTCTCTCCCTCTTTTTTGCTCACCCCGCCCCGTGTGACTCTGCCCGGCTTTGTGCTTTCGTCGAATAGATGCTTGTACCCCCGAAAGCTTGTTCGGTTTCGCTGGAATTCGAGAGATTGTGAGAGGAAGAACCAAAAGATAGTCTAACAAAAGTATGCTTCTGACAAGGGAATGAGGAATGCATTATTGTCTATCAGAATATTGACTATCTCAACTTTGTCTAAATCAACTTTGTCTTCCTTATTTCCCTTCCCTTCTCTTAAATCTATGTAATCCTTTCCGGAAAGACTTATGCTTCTGTTTAAACACGAACCAACTTTTCACTCGTCCTTGTTCGCATTCGACCTAGTAAAGTGATTTTCTCTTGTTCCTGTCACGCTCACCTAATTCTCTTATCATCAATTTTTTTTTAAATTATATTTTCATATCAGTTTAACGCGAAATTTCAAAACGCGACGCATAATCAGTCTATATACTTTGCTCGGTACTAAGCTTAAAAAAAGATGCATATTTTAAAATGCCAATTCTAGAGCCCTGTGCGGATGGCGATGGCCTGGTAGACGATGAAGAGGAAGCAGAAACATTGGAAACAACGGCCTGACAAAGGCATTCGACAACTGGTCAGAGAGATGTGAATCTGGGAGAGATAGAGAGAGAGAGAGAGAGAAAGTGAGAGAGATTGAGAGAGAGAAAGAATGAAAGAATTGGAGAGAGACAGAGAGAGAGAGAGAAATAGAGAGAGAAAGGCTGAAAGAATGGAGAGAGAGATAATGACACAGAGAGAGAGAGAGAGAGAGAGAGAGAAAGAGAGTCTGATAAAAGGAGCGAGAGATTTTACAACTGCGATTAACTCATGCTTTAACAATCGACCATTTTTGTGCGTTTTCTACATCTTCGCAAAAGGTCGTCCATATCCTTGTCGTTTCCCATGTTTTTTTAATGTTCTCTTGTACACTCACTTCACCTCCATGAGGCACTTTCGCTAGAAGAGATCTAGAGAAGAAGAAGAAAGAAAGAAAAGGTGTCCTCTAGAAGACGGCGCAGATATCGGCTCGCTCCCACTTCCGAGCGGCTTTTTAGTAGACATTTTAAGGACACTAGAGCGCCAGAGATCATTCAAGAAGGATTGTCTACTGAAAATGCGCAGATATAAAAAGTGCTTTCATACTTGCGAAAAAAGGAGAAAAAAAACATTTTCCACCTCATACAAAGTTCTCCAATTCTTGCAAAGCTAATTATTTTTTTCTGATACCTTTTTAGACTCTCATAGATCGCATCTCTTTCAGGCATTCGTGGGTACGATACATGATAAGTTTTGCTCGCCTCTCTGACACATCTCCCTTCAAACTTTCTCTTTTCCTCTCTTCGCTCTTTTCTCTCTCTCTCCCGCTCTTACCACTCTCTCTCTCTCTCTCTCTCTCTCTCTTTCAACAGTCTCTCAAGCCTCTCTCGTTACTCTCTCTCTGTCTCTCTCAATCTCGCTCTCTCTCTTTCTCGCTCTCATTCTCCATGAATAGCACGTTCGTGAATGACTCTTCTACCTGTACGATTTCACTATCCTCCGTCTCTGCATTATAAATTCGAGCTTTTGCCTGGACTCTTTCATGTTCGAATTACAAACGCGTTTGAAAGAGATCGCTATCGTCAAGATGATAATCGGCCCTTTTTCTCTTCTCTCTCTCTCTCGCTCTCTCTCTCTCTCTCTCTCTGTTCTCCCTCTCTCGCTCTCTCTTTATTTCTCTCTCTCACTCTCTTGTTCTATCGCTTCCTGTCTCACTCTCTTGCTCCATGTCTTCATTTCCGTCCATTTCTTTTTCCTCTATCTCTCTCTCTCTCTCTCTCTCTCTCTCTCTCTGTCTTTTTCTATAACTCCCTCTCTATCCCCAAAATTCTCCACCTCCTAGATGAATACACGTGAGCGAGAGTCCTGCTTGTTTGCTTTCCGAGGAACACCCCTCGGAGAGGCGTCTTAGAATGATGATTAACTGATGGTGAATGATAAGCGAGGGAGACATACAGAGAGAGAGAGACAGATAGAGAGAAAGAGAGAGAGAGTGAGACAGAGAGAGAGTGTGTGAGAGAGAGAGAAGAGAGATAGAGAGGTAGACAAATGATAGAAGCATTGAAGAGATTGGTGAGGATAACGAGGGAATAGCAGATGATAAGATGATGATGAGTGGGGCTCTCACCTCTTCTGATAGTGAAGGGCCTGTTTTCAGTCGCATCCCCCATCCTGTGTGAATGATGTAGTACACGTCTATAAACAGGGAGATTTGCGAGTAAAAAATTTCCCATTTTTAAATTTATTTTCTCTTGTTTTTAATGAAATCATTCATAAATACTATTAGCATTAGATGCAGGTGAGCTTGTAAGAGTAATTAACATTTGTTTAAAAAAGCAGTTTCCGATGATGCCTTGTAGGCCTTCTATATGAGGCGGAAAAGAGAGGAGAGAGGGAGAGTAGAGAGAGAGAGAGAGGAAGAAAGAGAGAGAAAGAACGAGAGAGTGAGAGTGAGAGAGAATGAAGGAAACCTTCCGCATGTGCTGTCACAAACTTGAGTTGCCACTCAAACTCTGCGGTTATTACAGGATCTAGCCTTGGGGGAGAGAGGAGGGGGTTTAGTATAGATTAAAGTAGGATTTGGAGATAAGTTCCTTCTGTGCTGCTGCTTCTGTGAAATGTGAAATGGGTTGGCTGTATAAGAAGATTGACACAGAGTGCTCTTTGTGAAAGGGAAGGAGTGGAGGGAGACAAAAAGATAAAGCAGAGAGAGAGAGAAGGAGAGAGAGAGGAGAGAGAGATAAAGAGAGAAAGAGAGAGAGAGGTAGACAGCGAAAGAGAATAGAGATAGAGGAGAGTGGAGGGGAAAGATCAAAGTTAGACGAGTGATATGAACGACCAGGTCCAGAGCGGTGTTCCTTGTGCTCTCTCTCTCTCTCTCTCTCTCTCTCTCTCTCTTCCTCTTTCTCTCTCACCCTCGCTCACTCTCTTTCTGTTCTCCTCATTCATCCCGGCTGAGTGTTGAGCGCTTCTGGATTAGCTATGGGGCGAGCAGTGTCGATCCCTCTCAATCTTGTCTTCGTTTCTGAGAGCCTAAGACAGATAGAGAAAGAAAGAGAGAGAGAGAGAAAGCGAGAAGGAGAGAAAGATAGGAAAGGAGAAAGAAGTAGAAAGAAGGAGAGAGAGAGAGAGAGCGAGAGAGTGAAAGGCTAAACTTGTTTTCTTTTCCTTCCTCTTCCTCGCCTCTCTCTCCCTCCCTTCTCTCTCTCTCTCCTCTCTCTCTCTCTCTCTCTCTCTGTCTCTCTCTCCCTTCTCTCTCTCTCTCTCTCCTTTTCTCTCTCTCTCTTCATTCTCCAGCAATCATTTCTGCTGGTAGTAAAGCAGCAGAGCTTTTCTCCAAAAGAGAGAGAAAGACAGCTGAAAGTGTTCCTCATCATTGGAGTGACGGCTAAACAGACACTTGAATTTCACAGAGTTTATCTGAGAGTGAGAGTGAACTTTCCGTGATTTCTCTTGCTTTCTCTCTCCTTCTCACGGGATATCGGATGGTGATGATGTGTGGTGTGTTTTTTTTGGTGTTTTTGTATTTCTGTGTTTTTTTCTTCTTATTCTTATTACTTCTTTTCTCGTTCTGGCGATAAGTCACATCGAGTTTTGCTCCGCTTCTGTCTTGCTTCGCCGTTCGTTCGAAAAGGTGTTGGAAACGGGAGAAAAATGGAGGGAGAGAGAGAGAGCGAGAAAAAGAGAGAACGAGAGAGAGAGAGAGGGGGAGAGAACGAGGGAGAACGAAAGAGAGAGAAGGAGGGAGAGGGAGGAATAGAGAGAGAGAGTGAGAGAGATCGGGAGTTAGAATATGAGAGTGGGAGAGATAGCCGTTCGTTTGCAAGAAGAAACATAAGCGATGTTTCTAGCGCTAAACATACAAGAGATCTGCGCATACTTTCAATTTTTTTTCGGCGATTGTTTTTTGCTTGTGTTTTCGTTTTCACTTTCCATTGACTATCTCGCTATTCACTTCCTCTGATGGAGCGAAAGCAGAAGAAAAAAAATTGTGGGTAATTAATCTAATTGTTTTCTTTTCTTTTTTTTTCTTAGAACTCTTGCTGTCCGTTCTTTCCTTAAGGAAACAATTTTTTTTTTGCTTCGTCTAGACAACGTCTACATCTCCGTTGAAGGCTGTCTTCTTCCGGTATTCTCTCTCTCTCTCTCTCCTCTCTCTCTCTCTCTCTCTTTTTCTCTCTTTCTCGCTCCACATCGCTTGGTCTCTCTCTTTCCCCCTCTCTCTCTCTTTCTTTCCTCTTTTCTCTCTCTCTCTCTCTCTCTCTCTCTCTCGCTAAACCTTACCAACTTCCTTTGTCAAGGAAAGATCCCTTCTCCGAGACTAACCATACGTGGTGACACCTCGTTCCGTCTGAATTCCTCATGCCTTTTCCTCGACTCGCACACACATTCCTCAGCATCTTTCGCTCTCTGCCAATAGGTCTCTGTACTCGTGAGGAATGCAGACAAGTCGGTGGAATTAATAGAGAGAGCGAGAGAGAGTGTGAGAGAGAGAGAAAGAGAAAGCAAGAGAAAGAGAGATAAAAGAAGAGAGAGTGAGGGAAAGAGAGAGGTCCGTTACCTATGTCACGAGAGAGAATCAGATAGAAAGAATGAGTGAGTGAGAGAGTATTGCAAAGCGAGAGACACAGACAGTTCAAGGCTAGACTGGTTAGAGGAGAGTACAAGCCAGCTGTTGCGGGCATACATACTTCCGCGATCATTCGGCAATCATGTGATCCGCTGGATCATTTCTTCTTTTTATTCTCTCTTTCTCTCTCTCTCTCTCACTTTCTCTCCCTCTCTCTCACTGTTCATCCTTATCTCTATTTTACTCTCTCTCTCTTCTTTATCTTTATTCCATTGTGGAATCCGCTACTCTTTCTTTTCCCATCTCATCATCTTTTCTCTCTTTTTGCACCTCCTCTCACAATTTCTTTTAAGAGATCATGCGGCTTCTCTTCTCACTTCACTTCACTTTCCAGTTTTACAGTTGTTAATAACATTAGGAAATCTCAAATGAGAAGGTAGGAGAGATGCAGAGAGAGAGAGAGAGAAAGAGACGAGACAGAGGGAGAGAGAAAGAGAGAGGAACGAGAGAGAGAGAGAGAAAGAAGAATTTTTCTCAATGTATAAGGACGCATTCCAATGAAATTGGTGCCAGTTTCGGGGGCAGTGAATATAGACGGTCTGATTACTCACCTTACAACAAGAGACTGGTGAATTTGTAGCTGCCATGAAAGCGTGAAATATACTACCCATAATACTTACTCCTTGTACAAAGAGACTGCGCAACCTTCACATACTTTGTCAACATTCCTCTACTTTATTTTGGAATCCACCGACTTCAAGCTCTTCTCTAACTGTTTCCTGTTCACTTCTTCATTCTTTTGTCTCTTTTCCGCCTTTCATTTACATATCGTTTTAGGAGTCTGTTGAAAGTGGTATGGCTAGAGCTTATCGAGGATAGGCTGTACCATGTCCACCCTTTCTCCCCCTCTCTCAACCCTCCTCTCATCCTTTTGGAAGGCTGCTAATGAGAAGCACACACGATTTGCCTTGATTCATTCATCCGTCCATTCTCCCCCCCTCGCTCTCCTTTGTCTGTGGGGAGGGCTTCAGTGATAGAGAGCGAGAGAGAGATGAAGACAGAGAGAGATTGAGATATTAGGAGAAAATTACAGAGCCAGAGAAAAGGAGAGCCAAAGTCGCCAAGGGCTATTGTCGCTCTTCCTCTCTTCATACATACATATATCTCCTCTTTCCATATCTCATCTCGCAATTTTCTTGCTCTCATACCTCTCTCTCTCTGCACGTCTGCTTTCTCATCTTCTCTCTCTCTCTCTCTCTTCTCCCTCGCTCTCTCTCTCTCTCTCGCTCTCTCTTTCGTCTGTCTCTCTCCCTCTCTGTCTTTCGTCTCTCTCTCTCCCTCTCTCTCTTCTCCCTCACTCTCCCTTTCTCTATCTCCCTCTCTCCCTCTCTCTCTCTCTCGTCTCTCTCTCCTTTTCTCTTCTAATGTGCAGCTGGCTCCCACGCCTGCCGTGGCCGCTTACTCGCTCGCTTTCATGTACACGTCACATCCTATTATGGCTCTGTTCACTCTTTTGCGCCTTCTCTCCTTCCGTCCATTTCCTCTCTGTCACTCTCTCTCCCTCTGTCTCACTCTCTCTCTCGCTCTCCCTCTCTCTCTCCCCTCTTCTGTTCCTCTCGCACTCTCTCTCTTTCTCTCTCTCTCTCTCTCTCTCTCTCTCTCTCTCTCTCTCTCTCGCTCTCCATCTTTCTCTCCCCTCTTCTGTTCCTCTCGCTCTCTCTCTTTCTATCTCTCTCTCTCTCTCTCTGTCTCTCTCTTAATCTTCATGTCTGCATCTCTCTCTTGTCCTCACTCTCCTTGAGTAGCCCCTCAGGCGTCTAATTGACCGCCGGAGGCCTCCCTTGGTGAAGAGCGAACGCTTGGCATCCTTTTCGAGCATTCACATTGAGGAAGAGAAGTGGAGTGGCTGTCCCTTTTCTTTTTCACGCTATATACTCTCCTCATCTCGCATGCTCTCTCTCCCTTTCTCTCTCTCTCTCTCTCTCTCTCTCTCTCTCGCTTTCTCTTACTCTTTCTCTTTCTACCTCTCTCTACCTCTCCCTCGCTCATTTTCTCTCCTCTCTCTCATTTTCTCTCTCTCTCTTTCTCTCACCTCTCGCTCTCTTAAAATGTCATGATGTGACCGTAACATTCTTAAAGGAACACAAATCCTTCATTGGAATTTTCCTCAAAATCTTCATTCAGGCAAAAAGAGCGTGAATTCAAGAGAGAGTTTTGGGCTCATTTTATCATGATGTGATTTTGTGAGTGGCGCATGTGACCTCTCAGGTCAGTATCTTAAGATTCTCTCTCTCTCTCTCTCTCTCTCTCTCTCTTTCTCTCACTCTCTCACTCTCTATGTTTATTTCTTCTTCTTCTTCTCTCTCTCTCTCTATTTTCCTCTCTCTGTCCATCACTCTCTCTCTCTCTCTTTCTCTCTTCTCTCTCTCCCTCCCAATCACTTCTGCTCCAATTCATTTCCACATTGCTTACTCTCTGATTTATCTCTCTATGCCCTTGAGTGGCGGCTCTCTCTTTCTCTCTCCGCTTAACGTGTGCACCTGCCAACCAGCTCTTGCAGACATACTCAACCACCCCTCAGGGCATGCTTCTCCGTCCACTCGCACATTCTACTACTGTTTCTCATCTCTTTCTCTCTCTCTCTCTCTATCTCTCTCTCTCACTCTCACTCTCTCCCTCTTTCTCTCTCTCTCACTCTCTTTCTCTATCTCCATCGCTTTCTCTCTGTCTCTTTCTATGTCTCTTTCTTCTTCTTTCTCTCTCTGTCTGTCTCGCTCTATTTTAATCTCTATCTTCTTCCTTACTTCTCTAGCCCTGTGCATCCTTGATTATCAAAGTCTCTCTGAGCCTTTTCTCTTCTATTGCATCTCTCTCTCTCCCCCTCTCTCTCTCAGTCTCTCAGTCTCTCTCTCTCTCTCGCTCTCTCTCTCTCTCTCGCTCCCTCTACAATCCAAACTGTATTTACACTCTCGTCCTCAACATGCCTCATGGCCATCGCGTACTGCTCCCCTCCTCCTCCTCTCGCCCACCTGCCCCGAGTCCATTTGGTCAGCCGCTCCTTCAGGGCCGTCCAGGCCAACAATTCTTCTCTGCTTCTTAACACTCTCTTTGATTTCATGCTCTCTCGTTCTCTCTCTCTCGTTCTCTCTCTTTCTCTCTGTCTCTCTCTCTTTCTCTCTCTCTCTCTCCCTCCTCCCGTGGACGCCGTGCTTGTTTGACTCCAAGTCTCCTGCTCGCCGAGGAGTCTATGTCAATCGTATCTCTGCTTCTTTCACCCTTTCTCTCTCTCGCTCTCTCTCTTTCTCTTTTTCGTTGCCCCTCTTCGCTCTCTCAATTTTTACCTCTCAATTCCGCTAGTGTTGTTGCTGCGGCGTACTCGACATGAGAGTGCGAAGAGGTTAGTAGAAGAGAGAGAGAGAGTGTGGCGACTAAGAAGGAGAGAGAGAGAGAGAAATAGAGAGAGAGAGAGAAATAAAGAGAGAGGAAGAGAAATTGCGAGAGAGAGAGAGGAGAAGGAAATGTAAAGAGAGATTGCCTCGAGCAATCTGCCTTGTTCGAATCTGTCCAGGCTTGTCCACTTCCCCATGGTCACTCATAACAATACATCCTTTGGGCCTCTCTTTCTCTCTGTCATTCTCCCTCTCTCTCTCTCTCCTCTCTCTTCTCTCTCTCATCCTGACTCTCCCTCTCTCTCGCTCTCTCTCTCTTTCTGTCGTCCTCCAATCTCTCCCTGTCTCTGTCTCTCTCCCTCTATCCACGCTCGATCAAGAGTGGTTGTGAGGAGAGAGGAAGAAGAAGAAGTAACTGGTCCAAGAGTTAGCCCCACGAAGACTTTGCAATCTCTCTTCCTCTTACACGGCACTACTTCCAATGCTCTCCAAGAGACACATAACTCTTCTTCTTCTCCTCTCCCGGGGCGCATCTTCAATTTTGCCTATTAGATTCATGCAAATTTCGTTCCATTCCATCTCCTTCTTCACTTCTTTATTCTTTCATTTAGTCTCCAACTATTGCCTATCTTCTTCCTCTTCTCTCTCTCCCTCTCTCTGTCTATCTCTCTGTCTTTTCTCTTTCCTTTTTATCTCTCTCACACTCTTTCTCACTCTCTCCCTCTCCTTTTATCTAACGTGCTCTCGCAGTGTTGTCGTTGACATTCTATCGTGCATTGTGATTTATAGCAATTATTATCGCTTGAGAAAGTAGATGCATATTTCCAGTTGCTATGCAAGCAACTAGAACTAAATGTCTTCAGATACGTGGTGAAGTTGCTGAACTGCCTG
>CALZFC010000018.1:3607500-3675000 GCA_945643635.1 Allodiplogaster sudhausi | reverse complement strand
AGTTTGCAGCTAATTTTCTACGCTTGCCTGCTGATTTTAACGCTTTGGCGGCCCGCTCTTTGTTTTTGCAGGTATTTATACATTGTCTTTTTCCCACTCTCGTCATTCAGTTAAACTCGCCAGGTCGTTGTCCTATTTCTCTTTTTTATTCGGTAATATACCTGCCGTGGTCTTAACTGTGGAAGTAACGCGCTTTGGGTTTATTTCCTCAATCTCTTTCCTCAATTCCCCGTGAATTTTTAGCTACTATTTTTAAGCATTCTTAAATGCTAACCCAATTTTTTTTTCGAGAATTTATTCTTCGGAGATTTCAGTGTTCATTCGATTTAAATTCGTGACTTTTCCGTGATTTTTTTGCTTCTTCTTCGCGGGCGAATTTGTATAAAGTTGCTTCGCTAATTATAATAACAATAGTCATTTACCATTTCATCCTCTTTCCTTATAGGGGAGTCGGGCGTTTGATCAACGCTCGTGAACCACCGAAAAGAGAGAAGAAGGAAGAGTTTTGTTTGTTCGAAGAGAGAAGACGAGAAGTCAATCTCCGAGTTTTGACGAACTACCGAATCAAAGCAACAGCCAAAAGGTCGGATCAATCAGCATGGTCGCCCAGCAGAAGATGAAGGAGGAGGAGGTCGACAAGGCCGATGGCGCTGGTCAGTTATTCTTCTTCTTTTTTTTTCATTTTTATTTTATTTTAATATAATTGATCAAAAATATGCTAGTTTTTAGGATTTTTTTTAAAAACAAATAATTGTTGTTCAATAATTAGTAAAACCCCCTTTTCTCATTTGTCTTTGGGGGTTTTCTTTTTGGTTGAGCAAAAAAAAAAGAAGAAAACAAACTTTCTCCAGGTTCACCGGAGAAGCCTCAGCCCGGCTCGCCCAAGTCGCGTCTCGCAATGCTCAAGCGCAGTTCGGCCAAGAAGAATTGTCAGTTTGAACCCCCCCCCCATCCCAGGAGAATACGGTAGAATTGGGCAATAGGGTACTGTATGATGGGTTGAAAAGGTACCTGAAAAGGTTAGGTTTACAGATACACCTGATTTTGGCCGACTTCGACTGTTCGTTCAGTCCGAATATTACTGAAATTTTTAGGTAAAAATGTCGTTTTGGCTTGCCTCACCCGGGATCTAGTTGTCAAGAAACATCTCGAGAGTGCATAAAGTAATAGAAAAAGGGCATTTTGCCAAATGTCCGTTGCTCAAATGATGGCAGTGGTGGAAAATTATATATAAGCTCGGTGTTAAAAAGTAGGATTCTTGTTTTTCCATCAAATGTAGAGATGCCAACTCTTGTCCAATTAAAAAGGTACAGGCACACACTATATGGCTCTCGCTCCGCGGTAGAGCGCCTACTATTCTATAACTTTGACTTTTATTGTCGACAATATAGGACTGGAGCATTGTTTGGGTTAGCGGAGAGTTATGTGGAGCTGCCGTCCTTCCACAACTAATAATAATAATAATATCTGGCAACTCCACCCAGGCCCCTGGCAAAGCCAGAAGCAGAAACCGGCTCTCATTCTTGATTTTCTCTAGCGCTTCCTTGCAAAAATTCCAGGCACGAACAGTGTGTATGTGTCATCTTCTCATTCTCCCTTTTCAATAGTTGCTATTTGCGTTGCAAGCTCTCTGCTGCACAACGCGTAATGACTCACTCAGCAGCCGAGCTTAGCCGGATTTGTTGCAACGAAGAGAGTTCTTGTGAGCTGCAGCAGCGTACGCCGAAAAAGAAGAACAATACCGGATGTCGCGTAGATCCCTCATTCTCCCCCGCCTCGTCCCCTTTTTTCATTCCCATTTTCCATTTCCATTGCTCTCCTCTGTTCTAATTGGGGGATATGGAACACGAAGCGAAAGCGCTCTTTCATTCGATATAGATGAAGGGCCTGATTCCTTTCCCCATCCCTCTCTTAACATCACAAAAACCCATGTTTGGAAACGGAATGCAAAATGTTGTTGATGATTTTAGTGAGAAGCTCGTGTTTGATTTCTCAAGCCTTCATATACGATTTGTTTTTTGGTATACAAAGAATTCGCCGCGAACCGTACAATGTGACTTTCCTTGAAAGGACCTTTGGCCCATCTCTCACAAAGCCGAAATACCTTATTTTTTCCATTCGAATTATAATCATTGTGTTAGTCGGGGCGCGTTTTTCCTGTTTTGGTAGCAAGCGAAAGAGTAGGCAGCGAATGAGTTGGAACCGAGAAAGAATGGAAATCGTAATATGAAGCGAAAGAGTAACCCCCGCCCGACCTCTCATATTTGGCAACATTTAAGCTGTGTGCATTTGCATTTATCATCCTCATTTGTTGTTAATCATGTGCCCATTGTCTGACTTACTGTATTTCGGCATACACAGGCTAATAATTATGCTCAAAAATGTTTCAGAGACACCCACTATTCATCACTCGAGATTTCTCCTCTAGCCCTCGCCCGCTCCTACTCAAAAATTGGTTGTTTAGGATGAGTCAAAATTTGAGAGCACCACAAAACAAGAAACCATTCCTCATCTTCCATTTACGTGTGTTCCTTGTCATGGCATTCTTTTTCTCTCTCTCTCTCCCTCTCTCCCTCTCTCTCCTTTTCCACTAGCCCCATCACCCAACTCCTCTCTTTCCCAGTCTATTCCCCTGCCTGATGTTTTCAATATGTCGCTTACTTAGTTGTTGGTCGTTTCTGAACGCCCGCTCTGTTTACCCAAATCTGTTTTCTTCTTCTTTTTTTCCATTGTATGTCTAGTCACCTGCCCCGGTTCTACATACTGCATACGATCTCACGTTCCTTTTGTATATGTGCTTACCTGTGTTCCTTTTGTCCGCAAGTCTCTCTCTCTCTCTCTCTCTCTCTCTCTCCTTTCCTCCCTCTCCCTCTCGTCATTCTCTCCCTCGCAGAATTACCTAACAGTTTCTTTTCTCGTTTCCTGGCGCCCAAACGTGTCGTTCTTCCTGGCTCACTGACCTTTCCATTCAGTGGAAGACTTCTCGAAGAGAGAAGCAGAAGAAGAGTGATCGTATTTGGCACCCCTTTCCACATCGACAACTCGAATCGAATCCTCCTGGTCCCTGTCGATATTCACGCAGCTCGGATAATCTCGCCGAACACTGCCCACAACCGAGAATAGCCGGGTTTATCCCCCACGATTATCTCTGCTACCTACGCGCGCGTCCCCTCGTTGGCAGCGTGTCAAATTCCACCTACGGTCAAACTGAGGAAAGGAGGAGGGATATCAGGAAGGAAAGGATATCAGGAGAGGAAAGGATATCAGGAGAGGATAAGGGAGATCAAGCAGATCTCTCCCTGACAGATGCCGGCTATCTAACTTACATTAGGCGCCGTTGAGCTCATACGAGGCAAAACTTACAAGAAGAATGTTCGTTGCCGACGCGACAACCCTTGTTATCCGCGCTGAAAAGCTCATTCCACAATATGTGAAGATGTGGAATATGTCGCCAGATGTGCGTGAGCCGTACAGGCCACCAAAGCCGTACGCGCGTCCATTAACGAGGGCCGTAATGTCGAGTCCGTTAATTCGTGAATTCTATCACCCACTCTTTTCCTTCTTGATCTACAATTATATAATGTCAACTTTTTCTTTCAATATGGCCTATTATAAGGATTAAAGGAGCATCAAGTGCAGAAAGGGTTCACTTGGGGCTCCTTTTGTCTTCGTGACTAAGTACGAGCGAACTATAATTTAAAGTGAGCATATGGTTCTGATTTTCTTTGAATAGGTGGAAAATTTCAGCATTTTTAAAAGTGGGTCACTGTGATTTTGCTATGATTGTTTAGTACTTGCTCAAAAAAGCAAATTAGATAAAAGCTTAAAAAAACTGGGCTGTCTAGTTGTAGTTGTCGATAGCTCATTGTTAGTGGTGAAAATTTGTAAAAAAAAAATTAAGGTTTGTATTTAGCAGTTTTTACTTTTTATGTATTTAAACATTAAATTAATTAATTAAAAACAAAAGTTTTCCACATTTTAGCGACGGCCGCCTCATCGGACCCGTTCCGCTTCCAAGGCAACGGCGTGTCGTACAAGGGCAAGCTCATCGGCACAAGGGATGTCGACGCGGCGAGAGGTGCTAATTTTTAGTCTCCTCTATTTTCGGTGTGACCTAGGAGATACGGTAATGCTCTATTTTCGGTGCGCTTTACACACCACCAAAGCAATACGGTAATGAAAACAGTCAAATTTGTATTCGCTTCCTGGAGAGGGTTAGAGACGGTAATGCGATGATGATGGGCCTGCTGGACGTGATGTAAATAATAAAATAGATAATAAAGATGAATAAATAAATATGAATAAATAAATTTGAATAAATAAATTTGAATAAATAAATTTGAATAAATAAATGAATGATGATTCAGGCGATGCAATGTGCGCGGACGCGATGCGAGATGCCAAGGCGGCAGTCAAGGCAGCCGGCACGCATAAGCAGAGGGTGCAGCTCAACATCAACATTGAGGGCATCAAGATACTCGAGGAGAAGAGCCAGGTTGGAGAAGGAGAGAGAGAGAGAGAGAGGAGAGGGAGAGAGAGAGAGAGAGAGGAGAGGGAGAGAGAGTAGAGAGAGAAGGGAGAGAGAGATTGGAAAGTGTGGAGGCGAGAGGTAAGAGAGTGAGAGACGGAGAGTGAGAGACAGAGAGTGAGGAGAGAGAACGAGTGGGAGTGAACGACAACGAGATTTTTTTACTCTGTCTGGTTCGCTAGTTTACACAATTCAGACGGTTCTCTTCAACTTCCCCGTGTCGCGCATCTCTTTCATCGCTCGCGACACTACCGATGCGAGGGCATTCGGCTTCGTCTTCGGCAACACGGATGGTATGTTGGGTGGGAGAGAGAGAGAGAGAGAGAGAGAGAGAGAGAGAGAAAGGAGAGGGAGACGAGAATGAGAAGAGAAGGAAGAGAGAAAGAGAGAGAGGTTGAGAAAGAAAAGGATAGAGCAATAAAGAGAGAGAAAGTGGGAGAGAAAGAGAGTTTGAGAGAGAGAAAGAGGAAGAGAAGGAGAGTTTGAGAGAGAGAGAAAGAGGGAGATGGAGAGAGGAGAGCAACACAAAGTTCGAGAAAAAAAACCTTGAACGGATTTATTACAGTAACCAGAGCGCAACATTTTCCTTCCCTTCAAGACCCAAACATTCCTCCTGCTCAGGGAAGTACAAGTTCTACGGTATCAAGACTGCGCAGACGGCTGATCACGCAGTGCTCGCCATCCGTGACATGTTCCAGATCGTGTACGAGATGAAGAGGAAGCAGATCGAGCAGGTCAAGCAGAAGCAAGAGGAGGAGAAGAAGAAGGTCAGGCGGGAAATTTAAATATTTGAAATTTGAATAATTATTTGAAATAATTAGAGGTTCAATTGGGAATCCTCCTTGTTGGATCAAGGGTCGAAGAAAAAAAATCTTTGGTACAGTAGGCTCGCTTGCGAAATACCATACTTTCAAGGAATTTTTTATAAAATATAAATAACTCAGGCTAAAGAAGCCGGGAGTGTGCGAGAGATTTTCATGCATTATTATAAGGTTTTTATGAGTCCCGAGAGCAAAAAGTATTTAATTTTTGAATTTTTTTTCCATACATTAGCGTGTTATTATAATGTTGGAAAGTAGCCAAAAGAGTAAGAGCCAGAATCGCTGCATTCCAGGAGATGGAAGAGAATGGAATTCGATCGGAGAACGGCGTACTTGTCGCAGATCTCCTTGATCTCGAGACGGAACTTCAGCATATCGAGCAGGTTTGTGTGGAGGAGTACGAATTTGTAGAATATGAAAAAACCGTAATATTCAACGGATTAATCCGTTTCTTTTAATAAGCCATTGCGGCTTGCGACACGGAAAGATGTTTTGATTATATATTTTTTTTTCTTGTAAGAAAAAAGAAACCGTATAAAATGAATACATTAGTGTTCAAAATAAATCTTTGAAAAGGTAACTCTAATTAATTCAATTTAAGGGTGTCAACCAACTGGCGCATATTCCTGTTGTGGCTGGCGATGAGTGGCCGGGCGAGACGAGCACTTACTCTACCAGTATGTTTTGATTTTCTCTCTCTCTCTTCTCTGTCTCTCTATCCCGTTCGCTATCTCTCTCTCTCTCTTTTCTTCTCCCTCTCCCTCTCTTACCCTGTATCTCCTCTCTCTCTCTCTCTGTCTCATATCATCTCATTATCTTCCGACTACCCTCTCAAGTATACCCATTTTCTTAGCCTTTTCTAACTACTTGTAAGAAATATGAAAAAAGAACTGTCTTAAGATGGCTCGGCTCTCGACCCATTCGGCCAGCAGCCATTCGGAATGCAAGCAGCAGCCGCAGCAGCAGGAGCAGCACCGGTTGCTACCCCCCGCCAGGCAGACCCCTTCAGTGACTCATTCCTGGCCACTCCGGCAGCAGGCCAAGCACACTCATTCAACTCATCGGTCGTCGCTACCCCAGTGGGTTATAGAACAATGGCTTTTTGTTTCGTTAGTCTACCAGAAAATTTATCAAAAGATTTCATTGGGAAACATTTAAGAAACAAAGTCCTTATATTTTCAATAATTTCCGGTGGGTTGGAAATTTTGACACTGTCAGACATGTAACCGAGGAACAAGATTTCATTATTCTTGTACGCAGCTAATTTTTTACTATCCAAAAAATTTTGCATTGGCGTTTTTTTCATAACAATATTTACCAGAACACAAAGGCTGTTTTTGTTTTGTTAGTCTACCAGAAAATTGATCAAAAGATTTAATCGGGAAACATTTAAGAAATGAAGTCCTTATATTTTCAATAATAAAAACAATGTTCTATTCCTTTTTATTTTCAATAAAAAAATCTTTAATTACGTGCTAGTCTTTAGAATGTGAAATATAGTAATGTTTTATATCTTAATACAATTTCCCTTTACAGCAGCTTCCATTCGCGCCGTCGGCCACGTCGACTCCACAGCCATTCATGGCCGGCCAGCTCTCGCAGTCTCCCGCTACTCTCTACGGCGTACAGCCATCGGCCATTCACCACATGCACCAGGTGGGAGGCACTTTCGGTGCCATGACCGAAAATTGTACTGTAGACGAGTGCAGTAATCATTCAGTTGAGTTCAAATGGAATGGGAAATGGTGTCCTGAGCGAATGATGTGCTACTGTAGAGCCTTCATTCAGTTTAATTCAAGTGACAGGGATTTGGTATGCTAAGCAAAAGGGGCACTGTAGATTTCTTCACGGCTTGAGTTAAAATGGAAGCTAATTTGGTGTACTAAAACGAGGGGGATACTGTAGAGGAGAGCCAGTTGCTAAATTACGACAGAAGGTGCTGGGAATATCCTTGATCCAGTCATATGAAAGAAATAAATTGCTTTTATGGTTTCTTAAAAATTGCTTATCTATTAATGTTTACTTACAACCTTTCATGTCCTTTATTGTAAAAAGTAACATCTCCAGATGCCGTACACGACCAATGGCTGGGGTCAGCAGCCGCAGCAGATTCCCTACATGGCATCGCAGCCTTTTGCTCAGGCAGCGCCAGGCTTCTCGGTTAACGCTTTTTTTCTCGTTATTTTTTGACCAACGCTGTTTTCCGTAGTTTTCCATTAGGGTATGTCAAGAAATGAAAAAAAAATTATTTAACAAATAGTATTATTTTTTTCTCTGCCAGCAGTAAAAAAGGAATAAAAAAAATAAAAAAAAAGGAATAAAAAAAAGCAGTGCATGAAAAAAAAGTTACCTAGTAGCTCTGTTTTAAACAAAATGTTTCCCAGTGAATTTTTTTTGCATGAAAAATTAACCTTGTAACTTTGTTTAAAACAAAAATTTACCTAGTCAATTTTTTTTCATAAAAAATTAACCTAGTAACTTTTTTTAAACAAAAATTTACCTAGTGAATTCTTTTTTAAGGAGACAAACCCGTTCGCATCGGCAGTGGCTGCTCCTCCTCCCGCGGTCGACCCCTTCGATACGTCGGCCGCCCGCATGACACTCGCAGGCGCACCGATTCAGGCTTTTGGCGCGGCGGCGCCCGTGAACTGGGGAGGTTCGGCGGTCAATGAGAACACGGCGCCCACTTTCACGGCCAACTTTGGAGACGCGAGGTTGGTTCAGCAGAGATGCTTGAATGAAACACTCACCACAAACCATTTTTTGAGCCACCAAAGGCCCTACCCCCCCCCCCCCCCCCCCCCCCCCACCCTGTTTTGCCTAGACCATAGGCTTTCTTCCCTCTCTTGATTCCTCTCTGTTGAATGAAGATGAACCATAAAACCTCATATTTAGCAAGACGAATGGCAACAGCAACGGCGGCGCAAACTGGGACAGCTCACGCAGAGTTGGTTATTATTATTATTATTATTGTTATTATTATTATTATTATTATTATTATTTTTATCATTTTGTATAAATAATTTATAGGTGAACAAAATTTATGTAGATATTTGCTCAACACAACAAAAAAGGCTAGTGACCTATCATAACGCAATTAAATTTGCGACGAAGTAATTTTAAATAAATTTATCGAATCCAATGCCTTATATAAATGTATTTATTATATAAATTTAAAAAATTGATATATATTTTTTTTTCAGAAGTCATAAGTTTGTTCTATGTGCCATTGTAGGTGTCCTCACTGGAAGAGGCCTTCACCAAGCTGGTGGACATTGACTCGCTGGTCGGGCAGCCTCAGACGAAGAAGAACCCGTTCGATCATCTCATCAATCCGCCCAAGGTTTGTGCTTTTAATTAAGTAATTAACTAATTAATTCATTTATTTATAATAAAAACAACCTCAAAGTAAAAGCTAATAGAAAAATGCCAGTCAAGCATGCATGATAATATCGAATTGTTTATAAGAAAAACCTGTCATTTCTGTAGAGAATTCGCAAAAAAATTTTTATTTTAATTCAGGATTATTATTATATTGTTCCCTTTAATGGGCGCTTAAATTTGTGGCTTGATAGGGTGCATAAATTTGTGGCTAGAAAATGTAATTTTTAATGGAAAAATATAAGTTAAAATTTGAAAGAGAAAAAAAAACACCCTACTCTGCCCCTTTTCAGGTGCCCCTGAACGCTCTGGGAGGCTCTGGCGCGGCAGCTTCGTATGCCCCGCCCGCCGCACACTTCCAATCCACGGCCCACCCGACCACTCTCGCGCCCACTTCTCTGCCGCCGCGTCCCGCCATCCCCGCGCCCGTTCCCGTCTTCCCTGGCAACAAGGCCAACGACCCCTTTGCCGATGACTTCTTCAACTGAGTTATCCCGACACGACGAGACACGCTTACGGCTACTGTAACACTGGCATATTTGGAGAAGAGAGAGAGGAGAGTACTGTAGTTTAAGTATTTGACATCTCTCTTTTTTCTCGTTTATAAACTCTATCCTTTCCTCGCAAATATCTAATCTGAATAGGGCATAATGGCGTTGTTTTTCTTGGTTGAAGGGATATCGTTAATAATTATGATCCATGTATACTCTTGTACGATTCATTCATTCTTTTGCCAATGCGCTTCAATCGTGAGCGGTTGTTCCTCCCCCCGCTCTCATTTTTCTTTCTTTCTCAACCCTCTCTCGCTCTCTCGCATTTCTTTGCTCCTCTTCGCCGGCCACCTCTCCTCTGATCCTAAAAGCTAGTCTGAGACAATCTTGTAGTCACATAATTATTTCAAATTATATTTCTGTGCACATAACTTTCCCGCGTTGCGCTGAGGGTTCGTCCTTTCGTCAAGAAGTGGGGCGGTCTTAATTCGCCCATCCCTGTCCCTGCCTTGGCCAGTGACACCACCATCTCAAGGCTACTACTGCGTAGTAGCCCCCTCCGTCAATCAAGGCCCTCCCCTTCTGCTTTTCGCGCCCGATTGTACATTCGACCTATCGCATGACCCACCGAACGCGATACCGTAGTTTCTAGGCTTAAAATATATATGTACCATATATAACTGTTAAGGCATTCTCAACGAGCCCGCATCACAAAAGTCTCTGTGTTGTGTGCTCTAGTAAGTATACAGGCACCCAGACCAATGTCGCTACCGTAATCCCTGAAATTGACACTAAAAATACAAGCACACCAAAAGTGTCTTGTAGTGGCTGTGTCACATCCAACCTTTTGTTATGGCCGCACGCACCAAGGGCATCTACTTATTCCTATCCACTCGGCAATTCACATTTGTTTAGAGGGGTACGGTAATATTTTTTTTCTTTTTTCTCATGCGTCGCCACGGGAGCCGGGACGTTTTTGCCGATCAATCAATCAATAAGTAAAATTCAAAAAAAAAAATTTCCCGCCTATTCTCTCTCCTAGTACTGTAATGATGTGTAGGATTTGCGTGATTTTTGCATTACTGCTACCATTCACACCGTCGTCTTGACCCACCGGTTAGAAAACCTCAAGCATTTTAGCCTTCCTTTCTTCTCTTTGATTTTCTCTTGCGCGATGCCTTTCTCTCTCTCTCTCTCTCTCTCTCTCTTTCTCTCTCTCGCTCTTTCTCTGTCTCCTGTCTTATTTTCCCGTTATCTCTTCACTCTGCCCCTTCTGCCTCTCTTCTTTTTATCGTTGTCTCTCGCCAACCTTGGGCCAAATGACCCGCTCTCCTTCACTTTGTCGACTTGTTTGTAGATATAGGCGAATTACTATGTCATGCTTGATTGTGTTTCTCTCTCTCTCTTTTTCTCTTTTTCTCTTACTATATCTCTCTCTCTTTGGGTCTCTAGAGTGTGCTGGGTCCTTTTTCGTTTTTTATCTCTACTTCTTCGCGCTCTCTACCCAAGCTACACACTCCCTCTCTTTCGAGATCACAGTGAGTCAAGAAGACCCGCTCATCTTCTTCCCCTCTTCGCAGTCCGTTTTATCAGTCTTTGCCCCCCATGTTTGAATAATTACTATCTTAAATATACTTGTGAGCATATGCATGTACTGTAATCTATTCGCGTGCCCTGTTTTATGTCCTCAACACTCTTATCATTATCATTTTCCTGTCATATGCCGTGAAATGTAATCAGGCTTGATTTACTTTCCCCGGACTCGCTGATTCCAACGCGCATTGTTTGAGCCCCCCCCCATGTACATCCTGGCATCAGACCAGCCCAGTCGCTCCCCTACCCCCCCCCATACCATTTCCATTCTTCTGCGATAAAGGCAGACATGATATGCCAGACCGCAACTGAGATATGATTGCATATACTATGTATGTCTCGACTTTTATGTTCTATGTATCATTCTGAGAGCTGCGTGTGTTTTGAATAATCAAGTAAAGACGAAATGTAAAAAAAATTACAATGTGGATATTGCATTCAAAGAAAACAAAGTGTAGAATTGTTAAGGAAAGTGGGAAAGCAGCTAATTGTGAGCAAAAGAGGTGTACTACAAGCACGGGAAGTTAAGGATGAAAGTTCTGTTGAGCAACGTTTATGATTACTTGGTCTTCAAGTATGGCCACAAGGCGGGAACATGGAGAGCAGAAGAAGAGGGAGGGAAGCAGAGAAGTAGACGAAACATTAGAGAAGATGCCAGGCAGAATGACGTTCTACATTATTACGCGATTCGAGAAGAAAGATTACTTCCCTTCCTATTGAGGAACACTGCTCACGAAAAAGTAAAATATGGATCTGTGTGCAAGCCAATGTGTCTCTAATTATAACGATAAGCACATCTATTTAGCTGCAGATACGTCACACGGCATTGGCGTTTGCGATGACGGGATTTGTAAATAGATATATTTTAATTACTTTTAAACTGTATTCGAACATTGCTGCTAATTGTAAGTGCGTACATCCAAGTCGTCCTTTCGTCTCAAAAGTTTAACGACCCTGGCAGGACTCGAACCTGCAATCTTCGGTTTAGGAGACCGACGCCTTCTCCATTAGGCCACAGGGCCACGAAGAACGTATTTTAAGAGAGAAAAATTTGCATACTATGCTGTGGATCTACTTTTGTAAGGTAGGTCAAAGTTGCCAAGAAACTTCCTAATGATTCTGCATGCGACACTTTTCTAGCCCATATCTGACTCCAACATACAGTGATATGAAAGGCTTTTCTGAAGGGGGAGGAAAAGAGAGTTGCGGAGGGTCGGAGCAATGGAAACTTGCGTCCACAGCCAGCGCCTCCACAAGGCACATGAAGGACTTCCCACTAGTGGCTACGACGAAAAAAAAAATGAAAATGAGAACTAATTTCTAGCAGATTTCACCTTTTTCTCAATCATACATTTACTTGAAAGCACAGTGAGCGAAAGCGTGCCATTCTTTAGCGTAATTCTGCCCACCTCTCCTCCAACTTTTGAAATAGTCGAAATGCGCATTGTAAGTATTCCTCAATCGCAAACAGAATTAAAAGTGTGAGAGACATAATCAGGAAAACAAACAGTCATCTAGATTCAAATGCTCGGCATTTTCAAAATTCAATTTGGTTGATTGATATGCCTGAACAATGCTGATAAATTAAAAAAAAGATATTCGTTGAAAAGATTTTCAGCTTAAAGAACCTTGCTTTCGTGCATGAAATAAGACTTGTATTTAAACAAAAACGGAGTGACAACCAGAAATCATTCACACATTTTTAATCAATGAGGACCTAGTTGCGTGTAAATTGTTTGAATCAATTTTCAGCTCACTGGTACTGACGTCTTTAGAAGACCAAGAAACTAACAACTTGAGCCGGGCTTCCTCACATCATAGCTTTAAATAAAACGTGTGACTTTTCATAGTTGTTGACGTTATGGAAGATTGGTTGAAATTGCTTAAAAAAAGAGAAGAAAGGTTCATAGAGGTTTCCAGTACACAGCACTTTGTTCCATTCAATTGTTTCTAAAGAAGACCCCCACCCAAAGGTGCACTGTACTGATCCAAAATGATCAGTTGGATAGTGCTAATCAAAAAAGGAATCTTAAGGACACAGCACTTTCGTTATTAGGAGTTGGAAGCAACCTATCTCGGACGACTTTTCGCAAGTATGGGACTAGTTCATTTTGAAACGGGTACCTTATCCCTCTCCTCCCATCTCACTGCTTGAGCTCTTCACACTCTCTCACCATAGAAAAGGCCGGCTAATGTCGGTTGCGAGCGTCGATATGCCGCACCAACGCACGAACCTCTTCGCCCCGGTGGTCACAGTGTTGTACCGTTAATTTTTTTGAAAATTGCGGAAAGTTTAAATAATATTCTTGGTAGCAATTAGGCGCGATGTTTGAAAATTTTTCCCATACTAAGCAAAAGTGAATGGAGTTCCACTATTTGAAGGTGCTGTGCAGTACCTTGGTTGCACTTCCAAAATGAAGAGTAATTCAAATAGCAAAGGAAAAGAAATAGGAGAATTACTTTTATTAATCAACCCGCTCAATGTGATATTTAATCACGAAGCGTGAATGGAAACATTGCAACCAAGGACGCAACAATGGAAAGACGACAAAATTCTTTCGACAGTGTTTCTCTCTGACGTGGTAAAATGATTAATTTTCCAACAGAACTTTTTTCCAGTTCGAAAAAAATCTGCTATATCGGACAAAATACAATATGTAGGAAACCGCTGGCAACAACAGTAGAAGATTTGTCCTTCTAGTAACAGAGAAATAAAGATCTTTAGCTTTCTTTCACGTTTTTGAACGCCCAGCTTTTGCAGGTCTAACAACGGTTAAAAAAATATTTTTATTTACTAGTCCTTCACATTTGCTATCAGTGAAGACGTGACTTGGTATATTTGGCATTATAATATGTGCACTTCGTAGTACATCCCGGAGTCTGCAAAGTACTATATAAACACTCCTTCTGCTCCGATCTCCATTGTCCACTTGCCGCCAATCTTCACTCAGTCAATGGCTAATGCAAATCTGACTCTTCTGCTCGACAATGTCGCCAAGTTAGTTTAGTGCTAGAGACTGGGAGAGAAAGAAAGAAAGAATAAATATATGCTAGTGGAGTTCCTTTGAGGGTTGCCAACAACCAGATGATGTGGCCGACGGCGCCAGTCTGCCAGGGCCTGCCCACTTCGAATGAGCCTCAGCACCGGCGGCTTGTTCTTCCGGCCGCCGTGCTCAAGATGATACGCAGCAGCTCGGCTTCGTACGACATATGCCGCACAATGATTGTGAGTGCTGCGGTTGATGAAAAAGAAGATTGGCAGCTTGACAACTGCAAAAAAGAGCACTCTTTGCAGAACGACTTGCACCTGTTCATCCGAATGCTGCTCATGGGCTACGAGGTGGGAAGGGACGCCAACCGGGACAGCGCCATTCAAGACTGCGTCGCCTCCGCTCTCGCTGCCTCTGCCGACTTCGATCTGCTTGTGGCGGAGAAGGAAGCCTTGCAGGCGGTGGGTCCTTTCTTCTTCTTTCTCTCTCTGCGCTCACTATGTTCTCCCTCTATACTCTCTCTCTCTCTCTCTCTCTCTCTCTCTCTCTCTCTCTTTCTCTCTCTCTTTCTCTCTCTGTTTGCTCTCTTACAGGCCATCCAGGGCAACCCTGCTCAGGTCCCCTCCCTCGACAACTTCGAGGCAAAGAGGAACGCCTTTTTCAAGGCGCATCGCGTCGCCAAGACGGCTTTGGAGTTCCTGTAGACTTCCAACGCTGCTGGCCCGTTACCTCTTCTGCGAGTCGCTTCGTTCTTCTCTCAACTTCTTGTGCTAAATTTTCTTTTTAAACTAAAATTTCTTGCGTCTCTTAGTCTGTTCAATTTCTACATATGAGCCGACAATGGAATTACCGATTTCAGCTGTGAAAGAAATGAGGGGTGTTTCAACACACAAACCCTGAGGATACACAATCTGGATTTAGTCTTTGGCGAAGAAGAGAAGAAAGAGAAGTATACAGAATGAGAGGCAGAGAGACAGAGAAACGAGAGAAACAAAAAAGACTTAAATCTAGGCAATAAGGAATGAATGAAAACAGTTGGAAACTGGAAGAGAGGAAGGGAGGGGGGGGGGGAGCAAGGGGGAGAAAGGTCGAAACTCTGCACGCCTGAATCAGCACTTCCTCGGTTTAGTTCGCGATTTATTTTTTGCGATATTTTATTCTTTGTTTTATTTTATTTAAACAAGATTTTCCTTAATTCGAAAATGCGGCTAAAAATCAATTTTATCGAGAATGAAAATAAATCAATGACGAGAAGATCAAAGGAGAACGACAGGGTAAAGAAATGGTCATGCGCTTACGGGACATATTGGAATAACTTAGTAAATGCTCATTTCGAAAAAGGAAGCAAGGGATGGTACTACATTGGTCTATGTTGGTGTCCTAGAAAGGCAGAGGTGAAGGGGGAGTCAAATATATTCTTTCAGAGCCGGCCGCTTGCCACCGACGAAGCAGCAAGAAATGATGTGTCCAAACTTGCGACGAATGCATTGCATTGTGTTGAAAGGAAACAAAATGTGATATGCAAATGTTCAGTGTTCAGTGATATTGAAATGTTCAAATGACGAAAATGCAGTGGGGGAGGCAAATCTCAACGTTTGTAGTTTACATATCATTCGAAAAAAGCATGAAAGCTGACCACTATAAATATTTCAGAACGTCTCAACTTTCGCATCAGCTCCTCTTATTTATTTTGCATATTTTAATAGAACCCTTACTTAAGTAAAATTAAATTAAAAATGTATAATTGTATTTTTATCTTTTGTAATACATATATACGTTTAAAATAAGGAGCCATTGGAGAGAGACGCCGCCTTGTACACTGCCTCGAGATGAAATAGTTATTGGGAAACAATGGCTTCCGATCAAATGTAAGAAATTAAAATTTTTCATCTGTAAATTGAGATGCACTTTTCGACATAGTAATTTGTTTATTTACTTCCTTTTCTAGAAGGGTTTGTCAGTTCATTCGTAAGACTTGCGAAAAGTCAGAATTTGCTGGATATCGTATAGAATTCAGGAATGCATAACAAGAAACTTGATTATTTTTGAATACCAATTATACATACTGCGTACATGTTCCTCATTCTCAACATCGTCGCGGCTGGTCCACTCCCGCTCCGGCTCTCGACAGAAAGGGAATTCCTGCTCGTCGTCTAGGCTTAGAAAGCGCAATAAGCTACTGAAACACTTGAATTGTAAGTTTAATTTAAACGCTAATAGAAAAATAGCGAGCGTCTGATTCTTAATCAAGCAAAAAAACAGTATCTAGATTCAAATGCTAGCACATTTTGCAATTCAAATTGGTTGATCTCCCAGCTATCGAGTATTTCTTCTCTTACCATTAGCATATAATTCGTTCGAACCCATTTGATCCTGAACTCTAGATTTGACTGCGAGTATTTTTCTTCAATTCAAATTGGTTGATCTCCCAGCTATCAAATTATTGCTTATCTTATTGTTAGCATAATATGTTTGATTCCAATTCATCAGATTGCCTGGCCAGCGCGTGGTTGGCTCTTCTCTTGCTCTCCTCTTCGCAACGATGGACAAAAGGAGCACGACACATGCGTGCACGCCGTTTACACGTTTCCCTAAAGGACGGAACCGTCACTTCAAATGAATGCGTCATCGATCGACCTGCCCGAGAGGAGGATGACGCATTTGTAAATGCTCGAGAAATTGCCGAATTGCTTAAGCAACGTGCATACTTGTACGACAGCGACTCCTTTCGCAAAGATGACCAAGGCGCCTGGCAGCCACGTCAGATTGACTAGATCGTTGATGCCCATCACTTGAAGGGGCAGCTGCTCGAGCTCATCAAGATGTCCAAGGGCTTTGGCGTACGACTCAGTCAAGTGCGAACGCGATGCTGCGGCCGATTCGGACACGGGCACCGAACTCGATGCTAAAGATGAGTACATGACTACCCTGCAACTCGACAACGCCCCCTTGACCACGCCCCCGATGATGCCAAATGGCAGCATCGAGGGCGTTGTCAAGCAGTCAAGCGAGATGGGCTTCATTCGCGTTTGTGACGTGATTTCCTAGCATTGTGGACGCCGCGTCCTCTTGAATTTCGGCGGCACACTTCACATTGTTAGACAAACATTTGTATTGTCGCTTTAAGAAAGTTCCATCTATTGAGTTCATGTAAGTTGTAATCTTTCGTCCTCGCCAGAAAAGGATAGATTACAAGGTTTTCTCACTTTCACCAAACTGGCCTCTCACACAAGCGCCAGTTATCGTACGGCGAGACGCTCTCGCCAGCAACCTCTTGCTGTATCTCTCACGAGTCCTCCTGGACTCTTTTATCTCTCTCGCCTAACTCTCTCACTGGTCGTACTCTCTTCTCAATCCTTCTTCCTTATCCTCACTCCTCTTCCGAACACCGCCGGAACCTGAAAGGAGGGGGACAGAGGGAACGACGACCAGCCGCAGAGATCCGAGAGCCTCGAGATGAAGTACTTGCGATGCGGGAACAACCAGAGAAGAACACGTAGAACACAGGAACTCGAAACCGAACAGAACATGTTTATTCCGGGTAGGAGGGGGTTTATAAAGGGATGGAAGATGTAGTCCTTTACGGACAATGGGGTGTACTCAGGGAAGGATGATGCAGGTGTAATTATTCTTAATTCCCCTTGAATCCCAAAGTCACGTAGTTTACTTATGTACACATAACTCCACAACAATGTACATATAATTTTTATCTTTATTTTCTAGTTGAATTCAAAAGAAAAACGATTGGTAATTTGTTGGGATACGACGATATTATTACATCGGAAGCGGAATTCCGACCCTGGAAGAAGCGGCTAAATCAGCATGCTTCGGTCTCCTCAGAGAGTGGAGGCAGATCATTTTCCCCTGCCAACTAGATTTCAATTCATCCGTCCAGTTTTTCTCGACAGCTAAGTAACATCTTCCTTCCATTGAGGTTCATTATCGCGATGCTTACCGTTGTTATTCAGCTTCAACTTTAATTTGCTTTCCTCTTATTATTTTGCATTAATATTATTTCATTCTTTAGTTTTCAATTTTTCGCTTATCCCATGAGCACACTAAATAAAGTGTAAGAATTTAGTGCTACAAGTTGCCTACACCAGATGCCATCCTGATTATACTAAATGCTCCATTCCTACTCTTCGATTGATTTGCATCTGCATACATACAGTCAAAACCAACAGCTCAGGATTAATACAAACTCGGCATCGGGATTGGCTTTCCAGCGATTGAAGTAGTAAATCATCATCTGTCGTCGCGTATTTCAAAAGGTTCCTACTCGAACCTGCAATCTTCGGTTCGGGAGACCGATGCCTTCTCCATTAAGCCACAATGCCACGATCGGTGAATTTTTAGAGATAAAAATTTGCATAGTACACAATGGATCGAGGCAGGCCATACCTGCCTAGAACTTGGTACTTGTTATCCCATTTGAAACATTTCCCCATTTAAAGCAAAAGCCATAGTACACGCACCTTTGACAGACTAATTGAACAACGAACGCACGCTTTTTAGAAGCAAATGTTTAACGCACATTTGTTGTGTTTGAGCACATGAGGCCATAAAATACAATTTGAAAATATGGAGAAATTCCATAAAAGACTTGTTCATTGATTTATATATTTATGGCGGTGCGCATTAACATGCATGTTGAGAGACTATGGAGAAATAACTTCAAAATTTCCTGAGATGGTGGAATAAGATAAAATGGGTTTGATAACAAAGAAATGGGGAGGAAGTTAGTTTATAATAATAACAAGAATCTTTCAAAAAAAAAATATATCGCCGAAGTTTGTCCGCTACTCGGTCTTTAGGACGACACGGCCCTCCTCCACCTGCGCTAAGAAAGCTTGGTAATCGGGACATCGCGCCGGTGGATGATTTTTGCTACTGGGCATGAATAGCGTTTTTACATAGGAGTGATGGGCCGTGGACGAGTGAAGTAATAGAAAACACGAGAGCGAACTTCCTCAAACGATGAGATAATTGATAATAAAGTCGTGCAATGAAGATTATAAAAAAATTATATGAAAATAATTAAAGAACCTTTATAAAAAAGATGACGATGACTGGGTCGACCACAGGTGACCAGGCGAAGAGCAGAGGAACGAGCGCATGGAGGTTGAATGTGAAGTTGATTAGAGGAGCGGTGAAGGAAATAATGATTGGCAAGTGAAGGGTCACGAATGGCACTGCCATCTGGTAATATTGAAACAATTATAAACAATAATTTGTTTATTATAAATCAATGCTTATGAAAGATGAAAATGCGGCTAGACTATAGTTCATTGTAAGTAAGACCTGAACAACGGTCATGATGGTGAGTCGTTTGTGGAGTCGTCTGGAATGCGCAGACATCGAACCACCATGAAAGGAGAGATAACGCGAGATGCATGCTAAAGAACAGGCGGCGACCAGCAGAGAGGAGACTAGCATGGCCGCCAGCAAGGAGACTACCGCAATGATATGAGCTTCTCGCACTGGATCGAGCCACTAGCAAGTGTTCAAATAGTAGATACATGGATCGATTTTTTAGAATACACAATATGAAAAAAATTAAATCCTTCTTTTAGAATACACAATGTGGAAAAATTAAAATCCGGTATAATATTTTCAGAATATGAAAATACTCATCAGATATGTAAACAGTGTGCTTATTGATGTTTCAAAGCACGACATAAAGAAGAGCGTACTCCAGGCTGCTGCGCAGAGTTCAAGTGCAATCAATTCTGGCAAGAATGCTCTCCAACTCAATCGTGGAGACATGAAAGGTCTGAAAAATTTATTTTGGTTGTTATTATATTACATGCGTATTAAGTTATACTACCTAGATATTATGTATCTGAATACTTTCTTGACATCAAAAGTAAACTCCCTCGCCTACCTACAGATTGACAAGTAACGATGCGCAAAATGTAATGCCGGCCGCATTACACTCCCGGCAAGCGCAACGAAGAAGAGATATAAAAACATTTGCAAGTGCGGAAAGAGACCTTGCTTTGAGATAATCAGAAAGTGACGGACCGAGAGCACCATCTGAGACAAATTAATGCGACTCTTCGCACTCGCTTTCGCCTTTGCTATTTTTGCACAGCTGGTTTCTGCAATGTGTGCGATTCGAACCCAAATGTTTTTCCCCACCCATGGTCCGCTCTGCTTTAAGAATAAGATTCAAGTTTAATAACTATATCCATAATCATTGTAGAGAAACGACTATTCACAGGCATGGAGAAAGCGTAGACGATTGAGAAGAAAACATTAGAAATTGCCGCATGTTGGAGGAGCAATCGAAGGGAGCCGAGGTGATCTTCAACTGCTGCGGTTTCTAAAACTCCCAGTTTGAACTTTTTAGTGCGTCATTTCAGAAGCAGATGATTCAATTGTCAGTGTATTTTGCATAGTTAGCCGGGCGTGGCACTTTGCCAAACAAAATTTCCATGGTAGGAAATCGTATCATAGCAAAAAAAAAAATTAAATATTGGCGGGAAATGGTCAGCGAAAGAATAATTAGTGTGTAATTTTTATGGTGGTACCGTAGCTTACTTAAAGGAGGCGAAAACTCAAAATTTTCTCTATTAGGATGATTCCGTGAATGTGTCCGGATTGAGCTTGCGAATGCATCAGCAAAGAGCCAATTTTCTAAACTAAAAGTTAAAGGAGTATTTTCCATCTGAAATGTGTTGCCTGAACCTAAGGGAATAATTAGTGTGTTGCATGGAACTTTAAATTTAACAGTTGCCGCCAACTAAATTTTGGCCTACAAGGCTTGTTGGAGCAAAGTTGGACCAGCGAGGGTGAAATATGGTTCCATTGGCCGTGAAAAATATGCCGACAAATGCGTTGATTCACTACCGGACGCAAACCGCCAATTTAAAATTGTTCAAGCAAACGCTTACTTTACGAGAGCAAGGATCTTGGCAAATTGCCATTGCTCACAAAAGATCAGGCATTTCGTGTTAGGAGTTAGCGACTTTCAACCTCCTTTAAAGGAGGTATCCGGGGAATAATTAACCTAAGTTTTTTTTTCTATATGAACATGTTCATCTTGGCGTAAAACATGTATCCAGAAAGTATGAGCGATTTTCTTCCATTCTATTCTGAGCAATAGCAACGTGAAAACTGGCGGGTAGAGAATTAGCTACGGTAGGTCAGAGCCGCCCTCCTATTTCACACGCTCTCTCGACCGAGCGACAGGCAACTTTATGAGCGCGCGCATTCAAACCCGTTCTCTCGCGCTACTGCAGAATTATTCGCCGGATACTTCCTTTAATGAACTTCCCGAAATTTACATTAAGCACTGTCACACCAAAAAACTATCACCTTGAATCACCTGACATATTTTCTTTTGTGTGGAGAATGTTGAAAAGGTAGACAATAAAAAAATATTCATATCCTACCTCCGAATCTTATGGTCAGAACGACGAAGACTGCCGAATTGGCTAGGAGAGAGAGCGCCAAGACGAGCAGAGCGTTGGCGCGGCCGACTGGGCCGACGTAGATGTCAACGCCGCAGATCACCGGTTCCATCCAGCAGTTTAATGAGTCCTTTTCGTACAGCATTTCTTTCCTATAATTTTAATATTTTATCTGCAGGGTTTTCATATGAATTGTGAGGTAGTCTTTAAGGTACGGAATTGTAATTCATTGACATGAATTTACTTATGTTAGTCATTATACATACATTATTGAAAGATGAGAAGACAACATTTTCAAATGAAAATATTGGGGTGACACCTAGTCTGACAGAATACGGCGTTATAGTTCGTTTTCTCTGCAAAAAAAACTCACCTCAGACGGATGCAACTGAACAAAGGGAAATGCAATTGAGGTTTCGGTTGCACTTTCAGCCGAGGTGCTTCTCCGAGAATCTTATAAATGAATATCAGATCAATACGTGCATCTTAACAAGAGAGAAGAAAGAGTAGTCTATGAGAATGGTCTAGAAACGGCATAGCAACGAATATAAAGTAATCGTGTGAAAACATGTTGTACATTCTCTAGCTTTTACATCAATTCCATCTTAAAAGAACCATGCACTGAAAGATGCTACAGTAGCAAATTAGGGCCATTTTAAACGCGCGCCCTCAAATATTTGGCCCTTCTGCGGGTTAGAGAGCGTGTGAAATAGGAGGGTGGCTAACAGCTACGGTAAAAAAATTTTGGCCCAGTCATATGTCGCGTGCTTTTAACTTTGTAACAAGTAGGCAAAAATGGTTCCAAATTTTCAGAAGTATGTTTTAGACTTATGCTATAGATCCACGTCCATAAAACCATAGGTTGATATTCAGTGAACTGCTCCTTTAAATGTCAAAAGTCATAATAATATAGGCAATATAGCATCTGAAATAAATCGAAGGTGTTATAGATTTAAGTGTTTTAATAGATACAAGTAGGCTAATAGATTCTAAATGAACATTGAAAGAGATAGATAAGAAAAGCGTTCGTGGGTGTCTTCGTCTACCTTTCCATTCTGAGGTCTCGCCTATTATTTTCGCTCCAATTTCTTCGGTTCTCATGAACCCTCTCCCCCCCACCACTCCACCCCATTTGAAACGTTTTGAAATTTGCTGGGAACTTATGCACATAGACATTCTCAGATGATAAGGATAAAAATTGGGTGGCAGTCCCAGGCACTAACAATAAGGAAAAGGACAATGTTAAAACATGCGTCTCGCATTGACTTGTCTTGTTGTCATGTCGAGGGCGTTTTTGGAAAAGAAATCCACGACTTTGTCCAAGAAAGCCTGGCGGTGGCGGGGAATTAACATGCACTTTAAAGAGGTGCGAAACAAGCATGCAAAAGGTCAGTTCGCGTCTCTGGGAATATGACAGTGTGGGCATTGCATTTTCTACTTATTTATGGCGCAAAGTTTCCCACGAAAACGGAATGATTAGTTTTTTTAAGATTTTGAAAGTCGCGCGAACCGGAAGCTAAACAGACGATATTTGTATTAGCGCAGTTGTGCGGATATATTTTGATTCCGGAAAGAAGAAAAAACAAGGGATTCTCTAGGGATGGCCAGGGGGGGGCGGAAATTATCCGTCCCCGACCCCGGAACAGGACCCAATGCTGAAAGAATTTTGATTCTAAATTGAAATATGCTTAAAAAAATGTGAGACACACATCACCAATGTGCCTCAAAAGTGACTTACATTATAAAAATATCTTGGACATGTCCTGGACGCTTTCCTTGCTCCTAGAGAAAGATTAATCGAGCGAGCGCATCGAGCTTACATGGTACTTCTTGTGATTTCTCTACGTTTATTCGAGCTCGTGCCGGAAGTAAAATAGACTGCATTTATGCGTGCGCGGAGAGTGTCAAGAAAGGATCCCTTCTGATGCTCCCAAAAGCAGGAGAAACAAGGCTATTCATTAGATTCCATCTATCACAGGAAATGTTGAATGGCTCTAATTGCACATTTCGATGCAAAAATAAGCAACATTACAAATTTGTACATACGTAGATTTTCACAAGAAAAAAATCTCTGAAATGAAAATTGAAATAAAACATAAAAGTGATTCTCTGGTAAAAAAAGGCTTTATATTTATTTTGAATATGAAGAAAAATATATCAATACAACTGAGATGAATTCTTCTACTTCTCAATTGTGTATACACATATGATAGAAAAATTTAAGAAAAAAGCATACGATATAATCCTGTTTTTTTTTGCTCAACACTTGCAAATTTGTGCCTGCAAAAACGAATCTATTTCAAAATACAACGCACCTCTTGCATCTCTTGCGATATAATCTAGACAAGAAGTGAGCATCATTCTATCTTATTCATATTATTGCATTTTTACTATCACCTCAACCTCCATATATATGTATATACTTGTTGTTAAAATAGTTTTTTTTTATTATTTCTCAAAAAAAATTATATTAATTTCATGTAAAATTCCTCTTCAGATCGATGTCGACCATACGCGCACTTTTGTGATCCGTGGGCGAGTGAAGAAATAGAAAATACGAGAGCGAACTTCCTCAAACCATGAGATCATTGATTACGTCAATTAAATACAATAAAGATTAAAGAATAAGATGAAAATAATTTGTAAAGTACCTTAACAAAAAAGATGGCGATGACTGCGTCGGCAATAGGTAACCAGGCGAAGAGCAGAGGAACGAGCGCATGGAGTTTAAAAGTGAAGTTCATTAGCGGAGCGGTGAAGGAAAGAATGATTGGCAAGTGGAGCGTCACGAGGGGCACTGCCATCTGGCAATAGTGAAACAATTATTATTTTTAAAGTTTTTTTTTGTCCTAAAGGTATCTTCAATTCATTCTGGGCAATTTTTCATTTAGCAAGATTTTATAATTCTATGTTTATTCGTCTAGCAAGATGACCCAGTTCGCCAGACCTGCACAACGGTCATGATGGTGAGTCGTGTGTGGAGGCGTCTGGACTGCTCAGACATGGAACCCCTGTGAAACGAGAGATATCGGGCGATGCAAACTAAAGAAGTGGCGGCGGCCAGCAGAGAAGAGAAGAGCATGGCCGCCAGCAAGGAGACTACCGCAATGATATGAGCTTCTCGCACAGGATCGAGCCACTGCCAAATGTACAAAATAGAGATATTTAGATCTCTTTTTTTTTAGAATACACTTTCATGAAAAATTGAGCCCGTTTTTTTTTCTATTTGCAAAATGCCATTATCATGCTGCTAATGTTTGCTGAGCATAGACACTTACCAGATACGGGAAAAGTGTGCTTATTGATGTTTCAAAGCACGCAATGAAGAAGAGCGTAGTCCAGCCTGAAGCGCAGAGTTCAAGTGCCATCAATACTGGCAAGAATGCTCGCCAACTCATTCGAGGAGACATGAAAGGTCTGAAGATCTTTATTTATTTTGACTAGTCAGGCTTATATAACCGGCGAACTATGTTGTGAGGAAACTATGAGAAAACTTCCGCACACATTTACAATCGCTTTGTTCTTCCACATCCAGCACTATATAATTGAGTATGAATTGGCCATATTGTGAGGGGTTCAAAGATTGGTGTTCAGTCCAAGCAAAAAATAAAAAATAAACTCGTGTTACTCCTTCCAACTCATGCTGTGGATGAAGTAATGGTTGTGCTGTATGTGGAATTTGATCTACTTTTCAATATAAAAAGAATTAATGTTGTCCGAGAATAGGTTAAATATTATTCATCTTAATACTTTTTTGACATCAAAAAGTAACCTCCCTCGCCTACCTACAGATTGACATGTAGCGGTGCGCAAAATGCACGGCCGGCCGCATAACACTCCCGGCAAGCGCAACGAAGAAGAGATACAAAAACGTTTGCACTTGCGAGAAGAGACCTTCCTTTGAGATAATCAGAAAGTGACGGACCGAGAGCACCAGCTGAATCAGGCAATTTCACATTGGCTCATCTCTTTGCACACTCATTCGCGCGCTATTTTTAGCAATGAGTTCTTCAAATCATAATTGTTTAGCACGTCATCCTTTAGAAAAGATTAGAGATGAATAACTTTTATATATCCATAATTCTTGCAGATACACGACTCCTAACAGGCATGGCAGGATTGGCTGAACATCACTCACTCGCCCGCTCTACTCACGTCACAGAGCGGTCGGTGAATGCAGCTCTCTCTCAAGCGCCTTTGCACCTGCTTTTCTACTCGCTCCTAGTGCCTGAGGGGCACTCATCTCTATCCAGGCACAACTCCAGGTTCTTTCTCGGCCATCTCCTTAACCCTTGGGCCAAGGGTCTTTTACTGATTGATCGTCTGGCCCCCGCTTAGTTAAGCATGGCCGATGCCGACCCTCCTGCCCCCCTCGATCTCCCTGCCGTCGTAAAAAACATTCAAATACATATTCCCAAAAAAGGGTCCTCCGATTTTTGTTATAAAGCTTTATCCGAAGCAGTTTTAGCTGCTCTTTCTAACAGTATAAATATTGTGTGGAAAATCGGTGTACAAGACCCATAAATGGTCAAAAGAACGAGTATTTTTACACCAGAAATAGGCCTAAAGCACAAAAAAATTATTTTTAGCCCTTAAACTTAATTGTTATGTACAAATCATATACCAATTTGAAGAGCATGAAAAACTACATCGAATGGACCATTTTGTGTAACAATTGTTTAAGTTTGAATGATATTATAGTTTATATCCAAGACAGAAATTTGCTTAGGAACCCATATTCAAATGCAAATACCCAAAAAATGGGTCCGAGATTTTTCCTCTTAGAGACATATTATATGATTTTATTTTTCGAAAGTAGTCACCACAGACTTTTTTGTGTAGTTTTGAACAAGGAATCGACCACTGAAAAGATTATTGAGAAATATTAAGTATAACGGAAGTTATGGTCTTTCAAAGTTTTGGAGCATTTAGACTTATAACTAAGACAAAAAAATTTTCTTAAACTTTTTGACCACCTAAACTTCGTTATGAACTCTATATGCATCCCTTGTAAAGTTTTCAAAGTAATAGAAAAATAAAATTTCCCGAGGCAGGCTTCCATAGAGGCCTCCTTGAGTCTTACAGAGAGGCTCTCTTAAAAAAGGAGACGACGGCAGGGAGATCGAGGGGGGCAGGAGGGTCGGCATCGGCCATGCTTAACTAAGCGGGGGCCAGACGATCAATCAGTAAAAGACCCTTGGCCCAAGGGTTAAGGAGATGGCCGAGAAAGAACCTGGAGTTGTGCCTGGATAGAGATGAGTGCCCCTCAGGCACTAGGAGCGAGTAGAAAAGCAGGTGCAAAGGCGCTTGAGAGAGAGCTGCATTCACCGACCGCTCTGTGACGTGAGTAGAGCGGGCGAGTGAGTGATGTTCAGCCAATCCTGCCGAAGAATAAGAACGCGCCTGCTGCCGTCCGTTTTTAAGCCTTTCATTAAACTTTTTTTTGCTGTAGAAAAAATAAAATTTCTTTTTTTCTCTTTAAATGATATATTTATTTTACTAGTTATCTCCCATCAAACAATCTATCAAACTATCTTGAAGGACATGAAGCAGAACAAGAATGACGAGTATGATTACAAAAAGGACAGCAAGAAGAGCGTCAAGAAGGAGAGGAAGAAGAACGCCAAGAAAGACAAGTCGGCGAAGGATAAATGAGCCGCTCCTAAGCTAAAGCTCCGCCCACTCTAACCATAACTCGCCTTCCCGAGTGAAGCCACGCCCTCCCAACTGTTGCCACGCCCACCCGACTGAAGCCACGCCCTTCCGATTGTAGCCACGGCTTGTCGATTTTGCCAACTACGCGTCCTAGCAATAAAAGGCCTCCTGCAAGCAATTGTCTAAGAGTATGCCTCATATAGTAAGAACGCAAATTAAGCAAATCTGCCGCCGTATTAAAGTGTCGCTTTCGAACGGTAGTGTGAAGTAGGAAGATCTTACTTGTCATTTTGAATGTCTTCAAAATGACTTCTATATATACTATATATGTATATATACAGTGATGTTCCTCCACAATGGCCGAAATGTTCCAATCAGCGCGCATTAAATATCTCATTGCAGACACCATATTGACTATGTTTTCATTGAAAACGGAATGAAATTCCACATACCACACAAATATTACTTCATTCCAAATATGAGTTGGAAAGGAGTAACATGAATTTGAAGTTTTAGTATGGCGCCATGCTCTAATTTTTTTTAAGCTTTATTTGAAACCTCTAAATATGATCACCGTACCCTCAATCATAGTGTGCTGGATGTGGCAAAACAAGAGGATTCTAAATATATAAGGATCTTTGCACATAGTTTCCTTGCTAACGCGCTACAACTTGCGCGCTGATTGGAACATTGCGCGCGCTGCGTTCCATATCGGCCATTTTGGCGGTACATCACTGTATATATATACTCTGTGAATGAAAACAGGCTAACTGACAGGATTGTTGACCCAAGAAGGCTAACTGACAGGAGTTTGCCGAAAGAAGGCTAACTGACAGGATTGCGCACACCGTTCAGGCTAACTGGTAGGATTGCAAAAAGTGGAAGGCCAATTGGCAGGAATTTCTGCTGGAAGGCCTATCAACACGAGTTGGAAGGCTAACTGACAGGAATTTCGAAAATGCTTAATTTTGAAAATGCACCTATCGAACAAGTTGAGACAAGTTTAGCGGTTGTAGTTGTTTTTTTTTTGATAGAATGGTTTCTTGACGTTATGGTTCGCATGCAGTTGCCATTTTCGTGTAATTATGTGCTAATTAAGTGCCAGATGCGAATTGCGAGCAAGCACGCCGGTTTGTTCCGAGCGGCCTTGCTGCTAATCAGCACTGCGAGAGCTCCTCGCCTAAAATACGGCCCCAGGATGCTGTCGACGCGAAGGTTTTTGGTAAAATTACCCATTTTGTTTACATTTCCGCAGAACAGTTTCTATATATTCTAAAAGTATTCGAAATTTGCTACAACTTATATGTATCTTTTTCAAAAGGATTGAATTTACCGAACAGGTTCCCAGAAGCCTGTACATAAACCAGCACTCTACACGGGGGTATGACAAATGTGCAGTGGTCAGAAGCGCAGCGGACAAAAGAGCTACCCGTGGCCTGGTGCGACCTCTTGATAACAATTCCATTTCGCCTTTTTACATATCACGAATCTGCTAAGTTAGTTGATTTGTGGTTTAATTCACTAATTTTCAATTTTAGACGTCATGAACAAATTAATAGAGGATGTAAAAGCATCATCATGAGCAGAAGGGCCCTGTTCGGTTCCGCATTTGAGCCAATTTTTTCGGGTTTTTTATGTTGCAATATTTGTTGTTGTGCTCGTTCACCACGAAATTCACAAGAATTTCAATTTTGGTGAATATGCATTATTTTGCAACGTTTTTGAGCTTAATAGATGCAGAACATTACCCTGAAACAAAAATGTTACAGGGCTTAAATTCGCTTGGCCTCTTTGGCATGCTGCCGCTATAGACGCAATAGCCGTGACCCCAGGCCGCTGAGCGGTACCGTATGTGCCTAAATATATATATATATATATATATATATATATATATATATATATTGTCGCCGTGAGAAACTAAACTCTCATATGTAGAAATGAAATAAAATTAAAGCTCAAATTTTATTAGTTCTCGCGCTACCATTTAGGAAATTAGAAATTGGGGGAGAGCAAGTTTATACATTCATCTTTTCAATAAAAAAATTCTATTTCAGTTTGCATTTGTTTCCAGAAAGAAATCGAAATGAAGTTGAAAGATACATGCGGCACGGCGTCAGAGAATGATTTTCCCCTCGTTATGGGCAACATGTTTGAGGTTCGGCTTGTTAAGATATCAACAAAAGCGGGATAGATAGACTCATCGTTGTATTAAATATTCACAAATCAACTCATGCTACCGTATTCAATTAAAAGTTCTGAATCAAGGATATGAAGAAGCAGAAAGTGAAGAAAGATACAGGGAAGAAGGAGAACAAGAAGAAGAAGAACTTGAGTGGCAAGAAACAAAAGAAGGTTCGCTTTCAAATTTAAGGCATTGACACAAATATTTTCCGAATGAATCACTTTTCAAAATTTGGCAATTTGGGGTTTTTTAAAGAACAAGCTAATAGTCGGCTCGAAATTTTTTTACTAGCTTTAAAAGTATGAATAATAATTTGAGGCAAAAAGAAAGTACGAGCCGCCGCCGCCCGGTTCGCTGCCGCGATTCTTCATCGAGATTCTTATTGAGATTCTTATTCTTATTCTTATATTCTTATATTCTTATATTCTTAGATTCTTAGATTCTTATTCTTACCGCGATTCTTCATCTTCATCATATTCTTCATTCTTCATTCATGCAGCCGCGCCACCGCGGCAGCTGGGCCCGTTTCTGCCACTCTTCTCTCTGTCATCTCTCACCCTCGATTCTGCTTGCTCATTCTATTAATTCTCTCATTCTTTCTGTCTCTATCTCACAATCTCCCGTTCTCTCAAGTCACACCAACTGCTCTTCTTTTTATTTGATCAAAATTCATCAAATATATATCATAAGAAAAATATAAAAATGGCAAAAAAAAGCTTGTTATAATTTCATATACCGTATTTTCTCTATTAGTACCCCCGGGGGTTCTATTTTTCAATACCCTTGCGAGAGGGGGGCACTATTAGAGGGAGGGGTTCTACTGGAGGGAGGGGTACTATTTTTCAATGTGAGACAGTAAAAGTTTGATAACAACATTTTCTTCTCAAAAAAAGAAGAATCATAGCTCGAATTCATAGGAATCAGCACTGGAATATCCATTTTACCACACATTTTGAATGAATTTGCAATCAGTTCATTGGAGAGAGCATCCCATGCCTCCAGGATCCATTCGAGGTACGTCTCGAGCTTAGATATTAGGGTGTTGGGGGGGCACTATTGGAGGGGGGGTTCTACTAGAGGGAGGGGTTCTATTTTTCAATAGCTTTATCAGAGGGGGGTACTATTAGAGGGGGGGGGGTTCTAATAAAGGGGGGTACTAATAGAGAAAATACGGTATGTAAAAGAAAAACTGCTAATATCTTCTGCTGCAGACGCACGAAGACGACAAGGAAGAACACAGCGAGGTGAAGCCCTTCAAGAAGATAGTCATCGATCTGAAAATGATGAAAGCATACGAGATTGGAGAAGGCGTGGAGAAATTCAAGGCTTGTTTCTTTTGTTTTACAAAAAGTATTATATTACATATTTTATGTCTTTTAAACTCGAGGTTTGTAAAAATTAAATATCTTCCAGACGGATGACGAAAGCGACTCGTCGACAGATCCCTCGGGAGAATACTTCGCGGCCTACGAAACGCTCCAGGCAAATTTGTTTTTTTTTTCATGATTTAATAAATGTACATTATTCGTTTAAGAAAGGATATACATATTTCTTACTTCACGTTGAAATAATTATCAAATTTCAGATTGGACCAGTCGTCCCGTCGAAAGGAGTTAGTCTACGATTTTTCATCTGAGTTTTTATCGTGCTGGGAAATATTCTCTTCACAGAGTGAAAGATGGGAATTTGAACCTGCAATAGCTTTTTCCTCTTTTAAAAGATTGGTATTTTATGGGATTTTTATGTAGATTCGACTTCATTTGTTTTATTTCCTTCATTGATTTCTTATCTTTTTCTCATTTCGGCGAAAAGTACCATTTAACAAAGATTTGGTAAAAGTTTTCTTTAATCAGAAAACCTTTGCTTTAATATCAAAATTGAAACACTTGCGGTAGACGTAGAGGTTTTTTTTAGTTCCGGAAACAAAAGAATATGAAAAATTCCAACAATCCATGTAAGATTGAACGCTCTTTAAATATAAAGAGGTTCATCGAGATCCTTTAAGTTGTGAAGGTTCTTTAAGATAATATAACTCAAATAAATTCACTTTTCGTTGTCAGCTATTCAAGAACATCGGTCCAGTCGCCTGCTACACGATTGTAAGACTTTTCTTGAAGTTCTTTTTTTATGGTCACTCATTAGCTATAAAAGTTATATAAAGAAAAAAAATCGTAACTTTTTACAAATTTGTAGCTACATAAAATATTCTTTCTTTCTACGAAGGACAAGTCTGCCAAGGACAAGACTGCCAAGGAGAAGTCTGCCAAGGACAAGTCTGCCAAGGACAAGTCTGCCAAGGACAAGTCTGCCAAGGACAAGTCTGCCAAGGACAAGTCTGCCAAGGACAAGTCTGCCAAGGACAAGTCTGCCAAGGACAAGTCTGCCAAGAACAAGTCTGCCAAGGACCAGACGGCGAAAAAAAGTGCTGAATGAACCTTCCAGCAGCACAGACTCTGCCTACTCGATTCCAGCCCACCCATCAGACTGCAGCCCCTCCTTCCTATCACTTCCCCAATCGTCTTCCAGCCCCGCCCTTCAGACTGAAACCACGCCTTCCTATCACTTCCCCAGCAATGTCCCCCTAAACCCATAAAATGCCGCCGGCAAGAAGTTGTCCCACATAATTGTACACGAGTAAAGTAAAGGTTTAAAAAAGACTGTGAAAAATACAACTCAAAAGATTACTTATGATATAAGTTTGGATATTTATTGGCTGAATGCGTAAATTTGGCAAGGCAAAAAATTAGAATAAATGTAATCAGATAGTTATAATTGTAAACACTGTTTGCAAATATATACAAGACAATAAGTTACAGGAAGGAAATATATTAGGAACTTAAAATGAAATAAAATAAAAAGAAAGGGTAAATTTGCAGAGCTTTTCTGACTTTCGGGCCTACAGGAACGGCAGACTTTTCTTGAGCCAGCCCCTGGCCCTGAAAATTTGGGATGGGCCGGCCGCTTTGCAACTCTTTACATTTTCTGTAGTAAACAATCAAAAAATCTGCACGAAGTTTCACTTTGTTCAAATTGCCTTGCCGAGTTGCCAGTTGTTAACAGCTCATTTGAATGGTATTTTAGTTGGTGTAAAAAAAAACTGCTGCTTTTTGATTGCACCTGGTCGCGGCCTAGCAAATAACCATCATTTTCGGCGGTTGCACACGAATTTTTTTTTCGCGATTTTGAGGTTCGATCATTTAAAAAAAAGCCAGAAAACTTGAACCGTTTCGCAATAATTGGCCTTATAAACAACCAGAAGCAGATGAGCAGATGAGGGAATGAGTATAAACAAGCAGATGAGGGAATGAGTCAACAAACTCATCGAATCCGAGTGAGAAGAAAGGAACAAGGACAAAGAAGAAAGATAAAAGTCACGGTTATCCATTTTCCCACATTTCTAATTGGAATAAAGGAAGAAGCGAATTTCTGCGCATTTACAGTTCATGAAAGCAATCGAACATTGTCAGTGAAGTAAATGATTAAAGGGAGGGAGGGCGATCACCTAGAAATTATGTGAGAATTCAAACTGACGCTGCATTTCGTACGCGCATGCATTTTTCAAGCAGCTGACGATCGACTTTTGTGAAATTGCCCGCGAGTCTACTTCCATTGTCAACGCGGCAATTATAATTATGCAAATGATATGAAAAATTAATGAAGACCTAAGCAAGGAAACAATGAAAGGAGGATCAATAACGCTGTGCGACATCTTTTTTTTTGCATTGTTCGAAAGCATTTTTGCTGGTTATTGCAGCATAATCAGCACCAAGTTGTTAAGCAGGTTTGGGTTGATTCTGTTTTCGGTGCACTATGCAAATTTTTCTCACTAAAAATGGGACATTCGTGGCCCTGTGGCCTAATGGAGAAGGCGTCGGTCTCCTAAACCGAAGATTGCAGGTTCGAGTCCTGAAGGGGTCGGAAGGTATGAATGGATCGTTTGGTATTTTGGCATGATTGCACATTCTTCCACTTTACCAAATAGAGTCACTTGGTCGCACTGACGCCATTAACCTAGTGCAAAAGAACATCGGTCGCGCGATTAATCTCATTCGTGGACAAAGATAAGCGTCCAAAACATGTCCAAGATATTGTATTAGCCAAGACACTTTTCACACACATTGGAGATATGCCAGGGTCACGGTTTTTTTTATAAACAAAGGCGATATTACGCAGCAAAATTTTGATTTTCACACATGTATGTAGTTTACTTTTCACCCAATTTCTTTTCTTCGTAACTTTATCATGTCTTCCACCAGGGGACAATGGAAAACAAGGAAGTGAACCCGTAATGTGGAGTTGATACAACTAATAGTAAGTGAGTAACAATTGTTTTTAAAACTTTACGGGATCAGAATATACCCTATCAACGCACTAAACTCAAACATTGAAATTCCTTTTTCATTACCTTAAAAACTCATGCTTTTTCGTTAGAAATTTGCGTCACAAGTTTAAATTAGTAGAAAATACAGTGCGACCGAGATTAATAACTTCTGTCTCACTCAGATGCGCGAAATGACCTTGTGCTTGCCTTTTACGCCACTCTTCAAAGAGCACATTCTCTTGCCTGCCCAGGCTGTCGTGGACAGAGAGAGTCTCAAGCATTGACCATATCTCCGACAAAACATTTTTCCCAAAATGCTTTATCGTTAGTCATGACTAAGATACATTAATGCCATATGCAAGATGTGTGATTTAATATAGTCTTTTTTCTTATTGTTGATGTCTGGGACATTTGTCTACCACGCAATTTCTATCCTGATCAGCTGAGAATGTTTTTGTGCAAAACGTTCCCAACAAAATTCGAAACGTTTACAATATAGGATTCATGAGAACGAAGAAATCGTTGAGAAAATAATCGGCCAGACCTCGTTGTCAGAATGAAAAGGTAGACAAAGACACGGAATCTTTCCTATTCTATTTTTTAATGCTCAAATAGAATATATTTGCCGATGTTCACTATGTCTCGTATATGATCTATTTAGAAAACTTTAATCTAAAATACTTTCGATTTATATTACATGATATAATGCATATATTATACTGATTCTAGAGTTCCCATCTGTGAACGAGTTTAGAATACCGTATTTTCTCTATTAGTACCCCCGGGGGTTCTATTTTTCAATACCCTTGCGAGAGGGCGGCACTATTAGAGGGAGGGGTTTTACTGGAGGGAGGGGTACTATTTTTCAATGTGAGACAGTAAAAGTTTGATAACAACATTTTCTTCTCAAAAAAAGAAGAATCATAGCTCGAATTCATAGGAATCAGCACTGGAATATCCATTTTACCACACATTTTGAATGAATTTGCAATCAGTTCATTGGAGAGAGCATCCCATGCCTCCAGGATCCATTCGAGGTACGTCTCGAGCTTAGATATTAGGGTGTTAGGGGGGGGCACTATTGGAGGGGGGGTTCTACTAGAGGGAGGGGTTCTATTTTTCAATAGCTTTATCAGAGGGGGGTACTATTAGAGGGGGGGTTCTAATAAAGGGGGGGTACTAATAGAGAAAATACGGTATGTTATATACATATAACAGTAAAATTATAGGAAACCGTCCAGAAATGCTGTACGAAAAGGACTCATTAAACTGCTGGATGGAACCCGTGATCTGCGGCGTCGACATCTACGTCGGCCCAGTCGGCCGTGCCAACGCTCTGCTCGCCTTGGCGCTCTCTCTCCTTGCCAACTCGGCCGTCTTTGTCGTTCTGACCGTAAGATTCGGAGGCAAGTTTAATAAGACATTTTCTAGACATAATATCTATGTACGTTACGTAAATCACATAAAAATATGAGAACATTTGTAGTAAACGAACCGCATTTCTTTTTTCTCCTAAATACTAAGCTTATGTGTAACCTTTAAGCTTACTATATCCTTCTGCCTAAACGAACTAAAAAGTTCAAATTATGAGTTTTAGAAACTGCGGCAGTAGAAAATCGCCTCGGCTCTCTTCGACTTCTCCTCCAACATGCCGCACTTTCTAACGTCTTCTTCTCACTTGTCTACGCTTTCTCCATGCCTGTTAGGAGTCGTGTATCTGCAAGAATTATGGATATATAAAAGTTATTCATCTCTAATCTTTTCTAAAGGATGACGTGCTAAACAATTATGATTTGAAGAACTCATTGCTAAAAATAGCGCGCGAATGAGTGTGCAAAGAGATGAGCCAATGTGAAATTGCCTGATTCAGCTGGTGCTCTCGGTCCGTCACTTTCTGATTATCTCAAAGGAAGGTCTCTTCTCGCAAGTGCAAACGTTTTTGTATCTCTTCTTCGTTGCGCTTGCCGGGAGTGTTATGCGGCCGGCCGTGCATTTTGCGCACCGCTACATGTCAATCTGTAGGTAGGCGAGGGAGGTTACTTTTTGATGTCAAAAAAGTATTAAGATGAATAATATTTAACCTATTCTCGGACAACATTAATTCTTTTTATATTGAAAAGTAGATCAAATTCCACATACAGCACAACCATTACTTCATCCACAGCATGAGTTGGAAGGAGTAACACGAGTTTATTTTTTATTTTTTGCTTGGACTGAACACCAATCTTTGAACCCCTCACAATATGGCCAATTCATACTCAATTATATAGTGCTGGATGTGGAAGAACAAAGCGATTGTAAATGTGTGCGGAAGTTTTCTCATAGTTTCCTCACAACATAGTTCGCCGGTTATATAAGCCTGACTAGTCAAAATAAATAAAGATCTTCAGACCTTTCATGTCTCCTCGAATGAGTTGGCGAGCATTCTTGCCAGTATTGATGGCACTTGAACTCTGCGCTTCAGGCTGGACTACGCTCTTCTTCATTGCGTGCTTTGAAACATCAATAAGCACACTTTTCCCGTATCTGGTAAGTGTCTATGCTCAGCAAACATTAGCAGCATGATAATGGCATTTTGCAAATAGAAAAAAAACGGGCTCAATTTTTCATGAAAGTGTATTCTAAAAAAAAAAAGAGATCTAAATATCTCTATTTTGTACATTTGGCAGTGGCTCGATCCTGTGCGAGAAGCTCATATCATTGCGGTAGTCTCCTTGCTGGCGGCCATGCTCTTCTCTTCTCTGCTGGCCGCCGCCACTTCTTTAGTTTGCATCGCCCGATATCTCTCGTTTCACAGGGGTTCCATGTCTGAGCAGTCCAGACGCCTCCACACACGACTCACCATCATGACCGTTGTGCAGGTCTGGCGAACTGGGTCATCTTGCTAGACGAATAAACATAGAATTATAAAATCTTGCTAAATGAAAAATTGCCCAGAATGAATTGAAGATACCTTTAGGACAAAAAAAAACTTTAAAAATAATAATTGTTTCACTATTGCCAGATGGCAGTGCCCCTCGTGACGCTCCACTTGCCAATCATTCTTTCCTTCACCGCTCCGCTAATGAACTTCACTTTTAAACTCCATGCGCTCGTTCCTCTGCTCTTCGCCTGGTTACCTATTGCCGACGCAGTCATCGTCATCTTTTTTGTTAAGGTACTTTACAAATTATTTTCATCTTATTCTTTAATCTTTATTGTATTTAATTGACGTAATCAATGATCTCATGGTTTGAGGAAGTTCGCTCTCGTATTTTCTATTTCTTCACTCGCCCACGGATCACAAAAGTGCGCGTATGGTCGACATCGATCTGAAGAGGAATTTTACATGAAATTAATATAATTTTTTTTGAGAAATAATAAAAAAAACTATTTTAACAACAAGTATATACATATATATGGAGGTTGAGGTGATAGTAAAAATGCAATAATATGAATAAGATAGAATGATGCTCACTTCTTGTCTAGATTATATCGCAAGAGATGCAAAAGGTGCGTTGTATTTTGAAATAGATTCGTTTTTGCAGGCACAAATTTGCAAGTGTTGAGCAAAAAAAAACAGGATTATATCGTATGCTTTTTTCTTAAATTTTTCTATCATATGTGTATACACAATTGAGAAGTAGAAGAATTCATCTCAGTTGTATTGATATATTTTTCTTCATATTCAAAATAAATATAAAGCCTTTTTTTACCAGAGAATCACTTTTATGTTTTATTTCAATTTTCATTTCAGAGATTTTTTTCTTGTGAAAATCTACGTATGTACAAATTTGTAATGTTGCTTATTTTTGCATCGAAATGTGCAATTAGAGCCATTCAACATTTCCTGTGATAGATGGAATCTAATGAATAGCCTTGTTTCTCCTGCTTTTGGGAGCATCAGAAGGGATCCTTTCTTGACACTCTCCGCGCACGCATAAATGCAGTCTATTTTACTTCCGATTAAAGCTAGTAAGGCCAAGGGAACGGCGAAAGATAACACGGGTGAAATAATTCTGTTGTTTCTCTAGGATGCGGATGTCCCGTTTGAGACGTGGAGAAAAAGCAACAGAGCAGCTCTCTAATATGGGGCGAATGTAAATAGTAAAAGCAGAGACAAGAACCTTCGTGTTACGAGTGCGGAGAGCGCGGAGGAGGGGGTAGGACTTAGCAAGTGCCTTATTGGCAAGGTAAGAGCAATGGTGCGAGAAAGAGACTTTAGAGTCTATTATGATGCCAAGGTCGCGAGCAGAATCTACTATTGTGAGATTGACGCCGCGGAGGAAGTATTGCTGCTTCGGGTTGGTTGATCCTAGATGAAGAACAGAACACTTGTTACTAGCAAGAGGGAGCTGCCAATTGTCAGCCCAGAGAGAAACTTCGTCAATGGCAGCCTGTAAGGAGGGAGGGGAAGAGGAAGATGGAAAGGATTTGAAGATCTTAATGTCATTAGCAAAACAGCGGGAGTGAACACCATGGGTAGCAATGATACCAGGAAGGTCGCTAGTATAAAGGATAAATAGAAGGGGGCCGATTACAGTGCCTTGGGGGATTCCACTAATAACAGGACGAGGAGTTGAGAGGGATGTGCCTACTCGCACTTGGAAGGAGCGGTTAGAAAGAAAAGAAGAGATCCAGTTAACGACATTTGGGGGAATACCTAGGACACTAAGCTTAAATAAGAGTTTAGGGTGGGAGACACGGTCGAAAGCACGAGGTCAAAGTAGATAATATCAGTGGTAAGGGAATTATGATGGGCAGAGGTCCAATGTTCAAGGCAATCTAACATCTGGAATTCTATAGAACGTCTACGTCTAAAGCCATATTGTTGGTCGGGAATGATGTGTCCAGAATCACAATAGGAATAGAGTTTACGGCAAAGGAGCTTCTCAAAAAGGCGGGAGAATATGGAGGTAATTGAGATTGGACGGTAGTTGGAAGGGTCGGAAAAAGGAGCCTTCTTCTTAATGGGTATGATAATTGAGGACTTCCAAACAGAGGGAACACTTGCGGTGGAAAAAGAATAATTGAAAATGTACTCGAGGGCTTCACTTAGTGGAATGGATAGGTTCTTAATAAGGGCGAGATTGAAATTATCGGGAGTTTTGCAGGAGGAATTAGGCCAGGTTTCAATGAGGCGACAAATCTCGTGCCTAGGGAAAACAATAGAAAAAGGGGGGATAGATCTTGAATTAGGTGAGAGATTGGGGAGATAACCATTATCAATAGTATAAGCATCTGCAAAAGTTGAAGCTAAAAGCTCGGCCTTATCTACATCGGTATAGTAGTCTGGACCAGAGGACTGGGTAAGGGTATCAACTCCCCGCGGCTTAGCAGAGGTTTTATTTCTAATGTATCGATAGAAAAGGGACTTGTTGTTGGAGAGGACTATGTGCTTTTCTACATTTCTAGAGTATTTGTCCATTTCCTTACAATAGCGAGAGTTAGCAATGGCAAAAGCGGAATGGGATTTAGGGTCATCTTTTTCTAATGATTCTAGCCAAAGGTCGAAGCGTTTACGCTGAAGACGTAAAATGTGATCAGGGAGGCGGACGCCATAAGGGCTGACACGCTTGTAGGGGACGAAGAGATCGTCTATGGCACGGATGGCAGAGGAAAGAGAAGAATACATTTCGTAGACATTGGAAAGGGAGTGAAAGGGAGTGGGGAAACAGAAATTTAAAAGATAAGATGAGGCAGCTTGGTAGTCTACTTTGCGGTAATCCTTAATATAGGTATATGTGGGTTTAACATGCGAGAGTGAGATAGTGGCCATAACCGAAGAATGATCGGAGTTGAGGACTGGAGGTTCAACAGTGATATTAGAGAGGAGAGTGGGGGTATTGGTTAGGAGAAGGTCTAGGATATGATTATTGCAAGTGGGAGCAGGGGTAAGTTGTGTGAAGGAGCAGGCGGCAGAGAAATCGTGGAATAGTTTGGAGCTGGGGGAGAGGGGTTGAGGAAGTAGAGAAGGGCTTTTGTGCCACGGGATGTCGGGGTAGTTAAAATCGCCAAGGAGGATAGTGGGATACGGAGAAGTGGAGAGATCGCGCAAGAGTGAGATGAGACAAGAGTTATGTTCGGCAGAGCAAGAGGGGGCGCGGTAGACTAGTATAAAACGGATAAAATCACTATTAAAGTTTGCATCGATAGCAAGAAGCTCAAAAGCAGAAGGGGTTGAGAGAGAGTGGACAATTTTGGCAGATATGGTATTCCTAAGAAGGATAGCTACACCGCCACCATTCTTCCTGGGGCGATCCTGGCGGAAGACGCTATAATCTGGACAACCACTAAGGAGAAAGCTGTCGGGTATAGAGGAGGAGAGCCAAGTTTCCACTATGCATATGGCAGCAAAAGAACGGGTAAGTAAATGGGAAAGCTCATGAGTCTTGTTTACTACTGAACGGGCATTGAACAGGTAAAGGGGGCAAGGGATGGACCTGCGAACATTTGTACTTAATAATGGTAGGGGCCCCCCTGGTGGAAGAAAGGGGAAGGAGAAGGGGCGAGGGGAGAGAAACGGTTAAACGTGGAAATTGGAGGCGGATGAGGCAGTGGGGCGGGAGGAGGCGGTTGGTAGGCAGTTGGTGGAGTGAAAGAGGGAGGAGAGAAGGAGGGGGTGGTGAAAGAGGAGGGGGGAGGGAAGTTGGAGTAGAGGAGAGATTGAGAGTGGGGACGGTTGGAGGGAGGATGGTGGGAGGCCATGTCGGCGTACGAGGGGCGAGGTGGTCGCCTAGGCGCCGTGACCCGGCGATTGGTGGGAGGGCGGGAAGGCAACCTGGACGAAGGGCGTCCGGGAGGACTCGCGTAGAAGCGAGGGAAATCAGGGAGTTTGGGAGGGGAGGGGACAATGCCTCTTTGGGCGAAGGTGAGAGAGGGGCGGATGGCACAGCGCCAGAAGGAGTCCGAGTGTCTGAGGCGGTGGGAGTTGCGGATTGCTAGCTGTTGGAGGAGAGAGTTGGGGAGAATGACCTTAACTGGATTGTCCCGATTGCGCCCATCGGAGAGCGGGTAGACAGCAGAGGGCAGGGCGGAGACACCAATACAATCAAGGAGATGGAGAACAGCATTATAATAAGAGGCAGCCCGCTGAATGGGGGAGCCGTCAGGTGGGGGGAGACCGAAGACAACAAGCCCGGCGGCGCTCATGCCTATCTCTAATCTCGTCCTCGGTCTCCCGGGAAAAATCCCAGGAGGGGGTGTTCCGAGGAGGAGGGGGGAGGGTTGACGGCAACATTCTCACACATAATAATATCATCCTCAATCATGGGATCATTATGGGCAGTATAAAGGGGAGGAGGGGCGGTCTCAACAGCGGTGAGTCTGGTGTCAATGGTGTCAAGCTGGGTGGTATGGGCGGTGAGGGCAACTGTCATATCCGCGATGACGATGTCCTTGGCGGCCAGAGAGGACTCGAGGGAGGAGACGGTGCTGCTGAGGGCGGAGAGCTGAGCGGTCAGAGAAGAGACGGAGGAAGCCAGGAAGGCGAGGATGTCGTCAGAGTCAGGTGGCTCATCCGTGGATCGGCGGCGCTTGCGGTCCTTCAGTCCCTTAAGAGAGCCTCTCTGTAAGGGTCAAGGAGCCCCTGCCCCGGGAAAATTTTATTTTTCTTTTACTTTGAAAACTTTACAAGGGATGCATATAGAGTGCATAACGAAGTTTAGGTGGTCAAAAAGTTTAAGAAAATTTTTTTGTCTTAGTTATAAGTCTAAATGCTCCAAAAATTTGAAAGACCATAACTTCCGTTATATTTAATATTTCTCAATAATCTTTTCAGTGGTCGATTCCTTGTTCAAAACTACACAAAAAAGTCGCTGGTGACTACTTTCGAAAAATAACATTTATATGACTTTCGTCCAATTTAAGTTTTTAAAAAGTGGTTTTCAGGCAATAACTTTTTTTATTATTATGACTTGTAAAAAACTGAATCTATCATATGAAAGAGGAGAAAAAACTGCATATAATATGTCTCTAAGAATAAAAATCTCGGACCCATTTTTTGGGTATTTGCATTTGAATATGGGTTCCTAAGCAAATTTCTCTCTTGGATGCAAACCATAATATCATTCAAACTTAAACAATTGTTACACAAAATGGTCCATTCGATGTAGTTTTTCATGCTCTTCAAATTGGTATATGATTTGTACATAAAAATTAAGTTTAAGGGCGAAAAATAATTTTTTTGTGCTTTAGGCCTATTTCTGATGTAAAAATACTCGTTCTTTTGACCATTTATGGGTCTTGTACACCGATTTTCCACACAATATTTATACTGTTAGAACGAGCAGCTAACACTGCTTCGGATAAAGCTTTATGCTTTATAACAAAAATCGGAGGACCATTTTTTTGGGAATATGTATTTGAATGCTGGCTGTTGAAGGCGACATTTCTGAATATTTTTTAGCAAATATTTCAAAATTGTTCTTTTGAAGCATTTAGCACCCAATAATGGTTGTTCCATGATTCTTTGAAGTTCTTTTATGATATACTACTCAAAAGTACTCAAAAACTCAAGAAATTTCATTTTTACGAGTCTAGATAGCGAAATAAATGTACGAAAACTCCTTCGAAGCCAACTATCAGGTCATTTGTGAGCCCGATTTCCAAGAAGGTCATAACCATTCGAAAGAGCAGAGACTTTTACATAATATACCCATCGATGAAAGAGCAAAACCTGTACATGTTTCAGAAATCTTGAAATTACGAAAAAAATCGACTACAGGTTTCGACTATTTTGAGCTGTTCGGCGAAAGCTCGTAAAAATGGAAACTATGTTATGAAAACTCAACCATAATGTTTGATGGGACGAGAAACATGAATTTGATGTTCATTTTCTACTTTTGAGTACCATGCATGGCACGCTTGATCGAAATGAAATTTTTTTTTGCATATTATCTGTCATTCTTCTGGCAAAAGTACCATGGATAGTACTCAAAAGTAGAAAATGAACATCAAATTCATGTTTCTCGTCCCATCAAACATTATGGTTGAGTTTTCATAACATAGTTTCCATTTTTACGAGCTTTCGCCGAACAGCTCAAAATAGTCGAAACCTGTAGTCGATTTTTTTCGAAATTTCAAGATTTCTGAAACATGTACAGGTTTTGCTCTTTCATCGATGGGTATATTATGTAAAAGTCTCTGCTCTTTCGAATGGTTATGACCTTCTTGGAAATCGGGCTCACAAATGACCTGATAGTTGGCTTCGAAGGAGTTTTCGTACATTTATTTCGCTATCTAGACTCGTAAAAATGAAATTTCTTGAGTTTTTGAGTACTTTTGAGTAGTATATCATAAAAGAACTTCAAAGAATCATGGAACAACCATTATTGGGTGCTAAATGCTTCAAAAGAACAATTTTGAAATATTTGCTAAAAAATATTCAGAAATGTCGCCTTCAACAGCCAGCATTCAAATACATATTCCCAAAAAAATGGTCCTCCGATTTTTGTTATAAAGCATAAAGCTTTATCCGAAGCAGTGTTAGCTGCTCGTTCTAACAGTATAAATATTGTGTGGAAAATCGGTGTACAAGACCCATAAATGGTCAAAAGAACGAGTATTTTTACATCAGAAATAGGCCTAAAGCACAAAAAAATTATTTTTCGCCCTTAAACTTAATTTTTATGTACAAATCATATACCAATTTGAAGAGCATGAAAAACTACATCGAATGGACCATTTTGTGTAACAATTGTTTAAGTTTGAATGATATTATGGTTTGCATCCAAGAGAGAAATTTGCTTAGGAACCCATATTCAAATGCAAATACCCAAAAAATGGGTCCGAGATTTTTATTCTTAGAGACATATTATATGCAGTTTTTTCTCCTCTTTCATATGATAGATTCAGTTTTTTACAAGTCATAATAATAAAAAAAGTTATTGCCTGAAAACCACTTTTTAAAAACTTAAATTGGACGAAAGTCATATAAATGTTATTTTTCGAAAGTAGTCACCAGCGACTTTTTTGTGTAGTTTTGAACAAGGAATCGACCACTGAAAAGATTATTGAGAAATATTAAATATAACGGAAGTTATGGTCTTTCAAATTTTTGGAGCATTTAGACTTATAACTAAGACAAAAAAATTTTCTTAAACTTTTTGACCACCTAAACTTCGTTATGCACTCTATATGCATCCCTTGTAAAGTTTTCAAAGTAAAAGAAAAATAAAATTTTCCCGGGGCAGGGGCTCCTTGACCCTTACAGAGAGGCTCTCTTAAGGGACTGAAGGACCGCAAGCGCCGCCGATCCACGGATGAGCCACCTGACTCTGACGACATCCTCGCCTTCCTGGCTTCCTCCGTCTCTTCTCTGACCGCTCAGCTCTCCGCCCTCAGCAGCACCGTCTCCTCCCTCGAGTCCTCTCTGGCCGCCAAGGACATCGTCATCGCGGATATGACAGTTGCCCTCACCGCCCATACCACCCAGCTTGACACCATTGACACCAGACTCACCGCTGTTGAGACCGCCCCTCCTCCCCTTTATACTGCCCATAATGATCCCATGATTGAGGATGATATTATTATGTGTGAGAATGTTGCCGTCAACCCTCCCCCCTCCTCCTCGGAACACCCCCTCCTGGGATTTTTCCCGGGAGACCGAGGACGAGATTAGAGATAGGCATGAGCGCCGCCGGGCTTGTTGTCTTCGGTCTCCCCCCACCTGACGGCTCCCCCATTCAGCGGGCTGCCTCTTATTATAATGCTGTTCTCCATCTCCTTGATTGTATTGGTGTCTCCGCCCTGCCCTCTGCTGTCTACCCGCTCTCCGATGGGCGCAATCGGGACAATCCAGTTAAGGTCATTCTCCCCAACTCTCTCCTCCAACAGCTAGCAATCCGCAACTCCCACCGCCTCAGACACTCGGACTCCTTCTGGCGCTGTGCCATCCGCCCCTCTCTCACCTTCGCCCAAAGAGGCATTGTCCCCTCCCCTCCCAAACTCCCTGATTTCCCTCGCTTCTACGCGAGTCCTCCCGGACGCCCTTCGTCCAGGTTGCCTTCCCGCCCTCCCACCAATCGCCGGGTCACGGCGCCTAGGCGACCACCTCGCCCCTCGTACGCCGACATGGCCTCCCACCATCCTCCCTCCAACCGTCCCCACTCTCAATCTCTCCTCTACTCCAACTTCCCTCCCCCCTCCTCTTTCACCACCCCCTCCTTCTCTCCTCCCTCTTTCACTCCACCAACTGCCTACCAACCGCCTCCTCCCGCCCCACTGCCTCATCCGCCTCCAATTTCCACGTTTAACCGTTTCTCTCCCCTCGCCCCTTCTCCTTCCCCTTTCTTCCACCAGGGGGGCCCCTACCATTATTAAGTACAAATGTTCGCAGGTCCATCCCTTGCCCCCTTTACCTGTTCAATGCCCGTTCAGTAGTAAACAAGACTCATGAGCTTTCCCATTTACTTACCCGTTCTTTTGCTGCCATATGCATAGTGGAAACTTGGCTCTCCTCCTCTATACCCGACAGCTTTCTCCTTAGTGGTTGTCCAGATTATAGCGTCTTCCGCCAGGATCGCCCCAGGAAGAATGGTGGCGGTGTAGCTATCCTTCTTAGGAATACCATATCTGCCAAAATTGTCCACTCTCTCTCAACCCCTTCTGCTTTTGAGCTTCTTGCTATCGATGCAAACTTTAATAGTGATTTTATCCGTTTTATACTAGTCTACCGCGCCCCCTCTTGCTCTGCCGAACATAACTCTTGTCTCATCTCACTCTTGCGCGATCTCTCCACTTCTCCATATCCCACTATCCTCCTTGGCGATTTTAACTACCCCGACATCCCGTGGCACAAAAGCCCTTCTCTACTTCCTCAACCCCTCTCCCCCAGCTCCAAACTATTCCACGATTTCTCTGCCGCCTGCTCCTTCACACAACTTACCCCTGCTCCCACTTGCAATAATCATATCCTAGACCTTCTCCTAACCAATACCCCCACTCTCCTCTCTAATATCACTGTTGAACCTCCAGTCCTCAACTCCGATCATTCTTCGGTTATGGCCACTATCTCACTCTCGCATGTTAAACCCACATATACCTATATTAAGGATTACCGCAAAGTAGACTACCAAGCTGCCTCATCTTATCTTTTAAATTTCTGTTTCCCCACTCCCTTTCACTCCCTTTCCAATGTCTACGAAATGTATTCTTCTCTTTCCTCTGCCATCCGTGCCATAGACGATCTCTTCGTCCCCTACAAGCGTGTCAGCCCTTATGGCGTCCGCCTCCCTGATCACATTTTACGTCTTCAGCGTAAACGCTTCGACCTTTGGCTAGAATCATTAGAAAAAGATGACCCTAAATCCCATTCCGCTTTTGCCATTGCTAACTCTCGCTATTGTAAGGAAATGGACAAATACTCTAGAAATGTAGAAAAGCACATAGTCCTCTCCAACAACAAGTCCCTTTTCTATCGATATATTAGAAATAAAACCTCTGCTAAGCCGCGGGGAGTTGATACCCTTACCCAGTCCTCTGGTCCAGACTACTATACCGATGTAGATAAGGCCGAGCTTTTAGCTTCAACTTTTGCAGATGCTTATACTATTGATAATGGTTATCTCCCCAATCTCTCACCTAATTCAAGATCTATCCCCCCTTTTTCTATTGTTTTCCCTAGGCACGAGATTTGTCGCCTCATTGAAACCTGGCCTAATTCCTCCTGCAAAACTCCCGATAATTTCAATCTCGCCCTTATTAAGAACCTATCCATTCCACTAAGTGAAGCCCTCGAGTACATTTTCAATTATTCTTTTTCCACCGCAAGTGTTCCCTCTGTTTGGAAGTCCTCAATTATCATACCCATTAAGAAGAAGGCTCCTTTTTCCGACCCTTCCAACTACCGTCCAATCTCAATTACCTCCATATTCTCCCGCCTTTTTGAGAAGCTCCTTTGCCGTAAACTCTATTCCTATTGTGATTCTGGACACATCATTCCCGACCAACAATATGGCTCTAGACGTAGACGTTCTATAGAATTCCAGATGTTAGATTGCCTTGAACATTGGACCTCTGCCCATCATAATTCCCTTACCACTGATATTATCTACTTTGACCTCGTGCTTTCGACCGTGTCTCCCACCCTAAACTCTTATTTAAGCTTAGTGTCCTAGGTATTCCCCCAAATGTCGTTAACTGGATCTCTTCTTTTCTTTCTAACCGCTCCTTCCAAGTGCGAGTAGGCACATCCCTCTCAACTCCTCGTCCTGTTATTAGTGGAATCCCCCAAGGCACTGTAATCGGCCCCCTTCTATTTATCCTTTATACTAGCGACCTTCCTGGTATCATTGCTACCCATGGTGTTCACTCCCGCTGTTTTGCTAATGACATTAAGATCTTCAAATCCTTTCCATCTTCCTCTTCCCCTCCCTCCTTACAGGCTGCCATTGACGAAGTTTCTCTCTGGGCTGACAATTGGCAGCTCCCTCTTGCTAGTAACAAGTGTTCTGTTCTTCATCTAGGATCAACCAACCCGAAGCAGCAATACTTCCTCCGCGGCGTCAATCTCACAATAGTAGATTCTGCTCGCGACCTTGGCATCATAATAGACTCTAAAGTCTCTTTCTCGCACCATTGCTCTTACCTTGCCAATAAGGCACTTGCTAAGTCCTACCCCCTCCTCCGCGCTCTCCGCACTCGTAACACGAAGGTTCTTGTCTCTGCTTTTACTATTTACATTCGCCCCATATTAGAGAGCTGCTCTGTTGCTTTTTCTCCACGTCTCAAACGGGACATCCGCATCCTAGAGAAACAACAGAATTATTTCACCCGTGTTATCTTTCGCCGTTCCCTTGGCCTTACTAGCTTTAATCTCCCTAATAGTACCATCAGGAATACTACCCTTTCCCTCCCGTCTCTTAAGTCCCGTCGAGACCACGCCGACTTTACACTGGCTCGTAGTCTAATTTTTGGGCACCGCCGCATTTCCGACGCAAACCCTCACTACTTTCACTTCCGCAACAGTAGTACTCGTGGTCTCTCCTTCCAGCTAGCATACCCCTCCACAAGATCCGCAATCCGTTCGCATTCCTTCTTCATCAGAGCCGCAAAAAAAGTCCACTTCACTCTCTCTGTCCCTCATCTCCTCTCCCTCCCCACTCCCCCCTCCCACAATCCCTCCCACCTCTCTATGACCTCTCTCCATCGTCATTCTCTCACTTATATATGTACATATCTCGCTATACCATATATGCTATATCATATTCTTAATTATATTACCACGTGCGCTTTACAATGCCGTAAATAAATGAAATGAAATGAAAGAGAATTTATGAAGGCAAATCATCCCTTAGAACTTTAACTTGAACTTCTAGAAGGAGACAGTGAACTTTCCTTGACTTTAAGCACTTCAAACTCCTTGAAGTACATGTCCATCCTTGATGGAATCCGACGAATTTTCGGCAGGCCCGGGATCTTGAATGGAAATCGATCGCTATTATAGACTAGAAGTAATGCATGCATCAAATTTCTCGACGCCTTGTCCGATCTCGTACGCTTTGTGCATCTACGGCTCAACGACGACGGCTTCGCTTCGCTCCGCTCCTCCAGGTCGCCTTGATGCACCTGAAGCAGGCATCGTTTCATTGCCATCGCTCTTCATTCCGTTACATTAGCTGGACACCCAAAAGTCGCCGTTTAAGTTGATACTATTTTGGTAACAAACCGCATGTTTATATCTGATTAAAGAATCGTGTTTTCCGTTTGACTTCCTAAGAAGTCCGTATCCACCGCTCAATTTGTTAGATGGACTCTTAGACAAGACGAAGAATAAGTGCGTGCCAGATTGCTGGGGATCCGCGACTGCACGCCCTCGAACTGGATGTCCTCGGACGCGATGTAGCAGCGCGGCTGTGAGCCGGCGGTGGTGGAGCGTTCTTGCCAGAGCGTTTCTTCCTTTCCGCTACTTTAGACTAAATTCAAAAATTAGAAGTGTTATGACACTTTGCATAAAATTTTATTAAAATTTCTGGTTGTTTATATTGCGAAACGGGCCAAGTTTTCTGGTTTTTAAATGATCGAACAAAATCGCGAAACCATTCGTGTGCAAATGATGCTTATTTGCCAGGCCGCGTCCAGACCGCGCCATCAAACAGCAGCGGTTTTTACACCAACTAAAATACCATTAAAATGAGCTGTTAAAAACTGGCAACTCGGCGAGGCAATTTGAACAAAGTGAAAAAAATTCAACTAAAAATTTCCACTCTTTTAGTTTTCTCAGTGTTTTTATACATTTACTTTATTTGTGTACAATTCGACTCAAGATTAACTGAATTGCTGGCAATCACTTGATACTGGTGTTGGTTCATTTATTGTTTGCTTTATTTGCGTTCTTACTCTAGCTTGATTGTATTGTCCGGTATACAATCAAGCTAGAGTAAGATCGCTCTCGCTTGATACGTAATGTGGGACAACATCTTGCCGGCGGCATTTTATGGCTTCGGGGGACTTTGAAAGGAAAGTGATAGGAAGGCAGGGTGGGCTACAATCTGATGGGCGGGGCTGGAAGACGATTGGGGAAGTGATTGGAAGGCGGGTTACAGTCGGAATGGCAGGGCTGGAAGACGACTAACTGCCCGCAGGCGTCTTGCCCTTGACTCCTTTCGACGGGATGACTGGACCAATCTAAAATTTGATATTTAGTTCAACCTGAAGTAAGAAATATGAATAACCTTTAAAAAACGAGTAATGGACATTTATTAAATCGTTTAAAAAACAAGTTTACTTTGAGCACATCGTAGTCCTTGAAGTACTCGGACATTTCTTCTGTCGAATCGCTTTGGTCATCCGTCTGGACGAAAAGCAAATATTTAATTTTTAAAAACCTCGAGATTAAAGGACATAAAAAATATATATAATATATAAAAATTTTGTGAAAAAAAACCTTGAATTTCTCGACGCCATCGCCAATCTCGTACGCGACCATCATGTCCTTATCGATGACGATCTCCTTGAAGGGTTTGACCTCGCTGTGTTCTTCCTTGTCGTCTTCGTGCGTCTGCAGCAAAAGATATTTGCAGCTTTTCTTTTACATATTTGAATTTAATATAATTTGAAATGTATTGAATTTTGGTCAACTAAAAAGAAGAGCAGAGGGTGTGACTTGAGAGAACGGGAGAGTTTGAGATAGGGACAGAGAGAATGAGAGATATAGAATAGGCATGTAGGAGAGAGGGCGAGAGATGACAGAGAGGAGAGTGGAAGAAACGAACAAAGCTGCCAACGTGGCGCGGCTGCATGACCAGCGGGCCCATGAACTTGATGTCCTTGGCCGGGATGAAGAAACGCGGCTGCTCGACGGGCTTGTTCTAAACATCACCCCATGAACAAAATGGTCCAATTTTGAAAAGTATTTCATAAGCAAAATGTTTGTGTCAATGCCCTAAAACAGAAAGAGAACCTCCTTGGGCTTCTTGCCCTTCTCGTTGTTCTCCTTCTTCTTCCCTTTATCGTTCTTCCCTTTCTTTTTCTTCGGCTTCTTTTCATTTCCATTTTTCGTGGTGTTCTTCGCACCTCCAGTATCCTTAATTCATAAGAAAGCTCGTTTAATAGTTGCTTGTATATATACGGTAGCAAGAGAATATAATACAATTTAGGTTTTACTTTTCTTTTATTTCTATTTATGAGAGTTTAGTTTCTCAGGGTGACAATATATACATATATTTTCAATCTTTCGCGAATAAAGTCCAAACACGACTGACGTCCAGATGAGCGGAAGGAGTTGCCGATGTCGTTACGTCGTCTCCTTTATCTTTCTTCCCTTTCTGCTTCGTATTCTTCGGATCCTTTTCATTTCGATTTTTCGTGGTCTTCTTCTCAGCTCCAGTATCCTTGATTCATAAGAAAGATCGTTTAAGAGTTGTTTGTATATTTTAGCGAGAGAACTAATAAAACTTGTTTTCATTTTCCTTCATTTCTAAATATTAATGAATAGTTTCTTATCTAAATAACACAACGCATTGGTGACTATATTTTCTTATCGAGTAAAATCCAAACACGACTGACATCCAGATGAGCGGAACTAGTTGCCGATTTCTTTACGACGCCTTGGTTCTGGAAGCACAAAGCGTTATTACTTCTCGCAGGTTATTAAATATTTTCGAGTCCATGAAAAATCCCAACAAATACATATGCTTGGTTATAAGTGAAAAATTAAATTTTTTTGCAAGCACCGGCTTCTTCTCCTCTCCTTTCTCTTTTCCTTTCCCTTTCTTTTCCCCTCCTTCCGCCTCATTCCTTTCCTTCTCCTGGCTTGGTTTCCACCAGAAGAGATAAGCGGCAAAACAGGCTCCAGCAACAACGAGGATTCCCAAGGCGGCCAAGAGCAGCGTGGCCCACCATGGCCATCCGCCTCCCCTAAACGGAGTAAAGTTATGGCACTTTCAATAGTCTTTGATAAAATTACTGGCTGTTTATAACATCACTTATTGTGAAACTGTTCTTATTTTCACGTTTTCATTATTTCCTGCGCACATTTAAATTATGATTGCCAGGCTGCTCTTTTCGCCTAAAAACGACTAGTGATAAAATTTAAATGCAAAAGAAAAACACTTTTGGGAGCTTTGTCATCTGGGTCATAACCCGTAAATTATTATGACTACTTAATCATTCCATTTAGATCGCTTCCATTTTTCATCGCAGAATTAAATTACGATCGGAAATCCGATCGTTTCTTCAGTGGGCGGTTGTTGATGTCCATTTGCAAATTCCGCTGACTTACTCCTTTTCTTCACCGCTCGTTGTGGTCTCCGAAGAAGGCGGAGTTGCAGTTGATGCAGTTGCAGGTGGCTGAAATTATTTCGAAAGCTTTAATAAAGCAAAATAAGGTTTCTGCTTTTGTAAAAATATATACTTTCAAAATATCAAACCTCAAGTGTCGTCGTTGTAGCAGCTGGCTAAAATGTTTCATTAAATTTTTTATTATAACTTGAAACGATAAAAAAAATTTCGGTCTTGCTCCCATTTTTGTGGAAGAAGGAACTTTTACAATGTCAAACCTCGGGTGTCGTCGTTCTGGTAAACTCGCCCTTCTTAAATCGCGTTATAATCTCATCAATCTGGGTCGACATCGGAGTTCTCATATTGCACTCCGAATAATTGCAGTAGACGATGAACTGCGACATATTGTAACTAAAAAAGACACTTTTCAATAAACCGTAGCCATTTTACTATCAACCAAAAGTCGCTTCTACGCTGAAATTATATTGAAACGCAGGTTAACTGTATATCTTCGAATATTTACTCTCAAATATCCCTTGTTGGATGATTTTTTTTTACATTTCTCTCGCTAATTATTTGTTTTTAGCTGCTCATAGAGCATTTAAATGTACTCTTTCAACGAAGCATCGGTGGAGTTGAGAACGATTCCAGCGTGGTGATCCGAGCATCCGAGCCGACTCTCATTGGCTGGGATGGCTCTCCCTTTTTTAGTAAAGCTGAGCGAAAAGCTGAAGGCACAGGTCAGCTGGCCCGGTTCGCATGTTTCAACTTTTTCATCCGTGTTCTGGTTAAAGCATTCAAAAGGAGGGGTTGTTGTTGCTTCAGGGGTTCTCTCCTGCAAAGAGACAGGAAATTTTCGAATCATTCACTGATAATTGCTCCTTCACTCTTTCAGTTCGCTTTTATACGTACTGTGGTAGGCGAAGTGGGTTGGGGCGCAATGTTAGCTTCGTCCTTGGAAAGGCTTTTGTCAGCATCTAAGATTCGGGGAACTGTTATAAATTTAATTCACTTTAATTTTTGTATTCATTATTCATTTATGTTTATTATTAATTACATTTCACTTCGCATAATCGAGGAGTAAGTCTTGATTTAGTAACTTCTATTCTGTTGGCCAATTTTGTTGGAGCAAAACACCGCAAGCGTGTTGAGAGCATTCAAATGACCGAGTTGGAAGAACTCCTCCAAGAGTCATTGTAAGGTTAAAGTTCATCTCACCTGGCGGATTCAACCCAGAAAAAATCATAGGTCGGTAAGCCTTGAGAATCGGGACAAAGCCTGTTGCCTTGAGAGAGCGTTCAGTAGAAGTAGGCAGGGTGTCTGAAAGATGAATTTATTTCTTTTTTCATCTTTTCCGCGGTCTCGTAACATAATAGTTATTCTACACATTTATTAGTAATTAGCTGTATTATTTTAGGATTTGTAAAAAGCGATGTTTTACACGTCACCATTGTTGTCAGACTCTGTCAGAGGATTCGAAGAAGTCATCTTGGGAGAATCCTTGAAGATGGAGTAGGGATTCGAAGCAGAGATTGAGTGAGGGGAACTGGTATCTGAAAGATTCTTCTGATCCTATAGATTGGTACGTAACTTCTGTACCATTTTATAATTTCATTGTTGGAGCCAAACATCTCAACAGTTTATTCCTAACCTATATCATCTTTAAGTTAATCTCACCTCGCAGATTCGACCCTGGAAGTGGAATCGGGGATTGGTATGCCTTGACAATGTGAGTCGTGGCCACGCCTGCTGTTTTGAGAGAGAGTTCAGAAGTAGTAGGCAGGGTATCTGAAAGATGAATTTATTTCTTTTTCATCTTTCCCGCGGTCTCGTAGCATAATAGTGTTTATATAAATTAATTAGTAATTAGCTGTAACTGTTTTTAAGATTTCTAACCAGAAAATCTAATTACCAACCAGCGAAATGCAAGCCCTCACCATTGTTGTCAGGATCTGTTAATGGATTCGTGGAAGTCATCTTGCCGGAATCCGTGAAGATGGAGGAGGGATTCGAAGCAGAGATTGAGTGCGGGGAACTGGTACCTGAAAGATTCTTCTGATTCTATAGATTGGTACCTAACTTCCATACCATTTTAAAATTTCGTTGTTGGAACAAAACATCTTAACCGCTCATTCTGAATCTATGCCATCTTTAAGTTAATCTCACTTCTCAGATTCGACTCTGGAAGTGTAATCGGGGATGGGTAAGCCTTGACACTGGGAGTCGTGGCCACGCCTGCTGTTTTGAGAGAGAGTTCAGAAGTAGTAGGCAGGGTATCTGAAAGATGAATTTATTTCTTTTTCATCTTTCCCGCGGTCTCGTAGCATAATAGTGTTTATATAAATTAATTAGTAATTAGCTGTAACTGTTTTTAAGATTTCTAACCAGAAAATCTAATTACCAACCAGCGAAATGCAAGCCCTCACCATTGTTGTCAGGATCTGTTAATGGATTCGTGGAAGTCATCTTGCCGGAATCCGGGAAGATGGAGGAGGGATTCGAAGCAGAGATTGAGTGCGGGGAACTGGTACCTGAAAGATTCTTCTGATTCTATAGATTGGTACCTAACTTCCATACCATTTTAAAATTTCGTTGTTGGAACAAAACATCTTAACCGCTCATTCTGAATCTATGCCATCTTTAAGTTAATCTCACTTCTCAGATTCGACTCTGGAAGTGGAATCGGGGATTGGTATGCCTTGACAATGTGAGTCGTGGCCACGCCTGCTGTTTTGAGAGAGAGTTCAGAAGTAGTAGGCAGGGTATCTGAAAGATGAATTTATTTCTTTTTCATCTTTCCCGCGGTCTCGTAGCATAATAGTGTTTATATAAATTAATTAGTAATTAGCTGTAACTGTTTTTAAGATTTCTAACCAGAAAATCTAATTACCAACCAGCGAAATGCAAGCCCTCACCATTGTTGTCAGGATCTGTTAATGGATTCGTGGAAGTCATCTTGCCGGAATCCGGGAAGATGGAGGAGGGATTCGAAGCAGAGATTGAGTGCGGGGAACTGGTACCTGAAAGATTCTTCTGATTCTATAGATTGGTACCTAACTTCCATACCATTTTAAAATTTCGTTGTTGGAACAAAACATCTTAACCGCTCATTCTGAATCTATGCCATCTTTAAGTTAATCTCACTTCTCAGATTCGACTCTGGAAGTGGAATCGGGGATTGGTATGCCTTGACAATGTGAGTCGTGGCCACGCCTGCTGTTTTGAGAGAGAGTTCAGAAGTAGTAGGCAGGGTATCTGAAAGATGAATTTATTTCTTTTTCATCTTTCCCGCGGTCTCGTAGCATAATAGTGTTTATATAAATTAATTAGTAATTAGCTGTAACTGTTTTTAAGATTTCTAACCAGAAAATCTAATTACCAACCAGCGAAATGCAAGCCCTCACCATTGTTGTCAGGATCTGTTAATGGATTCGTGGAAGTCATCTTGCCGGAATCCGGGAAGATGGAGGAGGGATTCGAAGCAGAGATTGAGTGCGGGGAACTGGTACCTGAAAGATTCTTCTGATTCTATAGATTGGTACCTAACTTCCATACCATTTTAAAAGTTCGTTGTTGGAACAAAACATCTTAACCGCTCATTCTGAATCTATGCCATCTTTAAGTTAATCTCACTTCTCAGATTCGACTCTGGAAGTGGAATCGGGGATGGGTAAGCCTTGACACTGGGAGTCGTGGCCACGCCTGTTGTCTTTAGAGAGAGTTCAGTAGAAGTAGGCACGGCATCTGAAAGATGAATTTATTTCTCTTTCACCTTTCCCCGTCTTTTTATGAATAATAGTTTTTTACATAAATTAATTAGTAATTAGCTGTAATCATTTTTTTTGGGAATTGTAACCAGCGATATGTGAGCCCTCACCATTGTTGTTAGTGCTCTCGGCCGCGTAAGGGATCTTGCCAGAATCCTTGGAGAGAGCGGAGGGATTCGTTGCTGAGATCAAGTGATCGAAATTGGTTCCTGAAATACTTTTCTGATCTTAAGATTTCGTAGCTTCGATTTTTGAACCATTTCCATTGGAAGTCTTCGAAAGACGATTCGAGAGAGCAATCTTGCTAGAATCCATGGAGAGAGCGGGGGGATTGGAAGAAGAGATCTCTAGAGTAGCATTGTCCCCTGAAAGGTTATTATTGTTCTTGAGAATGAGTGATTTACTACACATTGTAAAAACTTCTAGTCTTTCTGCCAATTTTATTTTGCTGGAATAAAACTCCGCAAGCGTATTCAGAGCATTCAAATGACCACGTTGGAAGAACTTCCTAACAATCTCGTTAGGTTAAAGTTCATTTCACCTAGCGGATTCAACCCAGAAAGTGGAATCGATGGAGTGTAAGCCTTAAGGTTCGCGGAATCACCAGTTGTCTTTCGAGAGAGATCAGTGGAAGTAAGGAGGGTATCTGAGAGAGTAATTTATTTCTTTTTCAGTAATTTGGCAGTCTTTTTTTCAAATAAGCAACCAGCGATTTTTAAACCTTTTCCATTGGAAGTCTTCGAAAGCTGATTCGAGAGAGGAATCTTGCCAGAATCCTTGGAGAGAGCGAAGGGATTCGGAGTAGACATCGAGTGAGGGGAATTCGCTCCTGAAGGATTATTCTGATTCATGAGATTTCATAGCTTCTGTACTATTTGACAATTTTGCTGCCTTATCAAAACATCGTAAACATGTAACTTATTTACACTCATTTACTACTTTTTTTTTTTTTTTTTTCGTTTTATGTTCCTAATGTATATCCTTCCTGTGAATGAATATATTGTATATATTTTACCATATTTATTTAATCTTCCAAAGTATTTATTTTGCAAGCAAACTAATTTCAGAGAATTCCATGAAAAATTCCAGTAGCGCATTCAAATGACCCAGTAAGTAGGTTCATGTTATATCGATTTGATATACCGTATTCAGCATTCCGAATCTTGGAATCGTCGCGGGCCAACGCCGGCATCTGGACAGGGCGGCATCCGACGAAGCTCAAGAGACCCTGAAAGGAAAACTGCCTTTAAAATTATATTATTATATTATTATTATTTTATAATATCAAAAGTAACCAAAACTAATTATTGCAAATTAATGATTATTTCTTCCTATATTTTTAAAGAAATAATCTGCTGATTATTTTCTCATTCGGCCTAGGCAGCAATTGGCTGACTTTAAAAAAGTTAAAAATGAAAGCCGAAACGGCATATTTAATTTCTTATTCATTTGCTGCTAGAAAAAAAACCGAATGTTGGTTTTTTTATATTTTATTTAACCAAACCCAGCGCAAAAATGTGAAATATGCTTCGGATTCGTGCAGAAAAAAACTATAACGGCTCATTTTAGATATTGTTGTAAAAAATAGAAGAAACGGAATGCGCCCAACAGTTTATAAAGTTGTTTTTGGCGGATAACTGCTTTGGAAGGGATTAAAGATAATTTTGATTAATAAATTTATGAGGCTCTTCAAAAATGTGAGTATTTCTTTCCTCGAATTACGACAATTTCCCTTGTGCCTATGATCTCGTTTCGTGAAATATTGAAGCCGGCGCAATTTCCATCAAAAAGGGAAGGAAATAGAATAGGGACCGAGAGGGAAAGGAGGAGAAGCCAGGGAGTCGACCTCATCGCAGCCAGGAAGATGAGTGGAATGCTGAGAAAGAACTGGGAAAGCTAAAATCGGAAATGTTCTTAAAAGTACTATGTTAACCAAGTGGTCTGAACTTTCGTCGTGATATTTTGTTCGATATTGCTACTAAAAGTGCTTCATACTTATTAGTGCTATATGCATATAAGGAAAATCAGGTTTTTATTTTTTTGTATTCACGTATTTTCGGAAATCTCGAGTTTATTGCGTAATCGGTACCGCTATCTATGAGCCGCTAGCTTAACTTTAATTCTTTGGAGTAGATTGAGTAGATTCTTTCTCTGCTGTCATCTCTACTCTGTTCTTCTTGTCGAATCCGTCGAATGGCTCGGATTAAAGGGTGCGGTCAGCGGCCGAATCGACGGCAGCGTAGGAGAAGGTAGAGGACGAATGCAAGAGCAGACATTTCGTGTTAGGAGTTAGCAACTTTCATTCTCCTTTAAGGAACTGCGAGAGAAATAAATAAAAGTGAGAGAGAGAGAGATAGAGAGAGAGTAAGAGAAACAACTGTTGAGATGAGTTGACTGAGACTCGAAACCGGCTCGCCGACCAGGAAAGACTTAACAGATGTACAATTAAAGCCCACTTCCATTTTTTAAATATCGGGCCCAAACGAGCTCCCCCCCCCCAACTTTTTTGAGCCCATCCCGACCCGGCTCGGGGCCCTGGGAAGTTGGGCCGACTGGCCCTTCGGGCCCGCCCGACTGGGCCGAGCCGTTACCATCTCTGCACTAGGGCAATTCTGCATTGAATTAATTCGTTAAATCACTTCCTTTTTTTCTCTCCTGTTGTCAAAACAGCCGAGTGCATACTCGTCGATATCTCTGTGTAATTCGCGGCGATTCCTTCTCTCTTTGTCGCAGTCGTGGACGGGTGGGCGGAGCTTATGTGAATGCGGATGGGCGAGTATAGAAATTGGCCTTCTTGAGTATAGAAATGGGCGACCAGCCTTAAGCTCCCGCCGTTCCCGTCGTCCTTCCCGAACTTCCCCCTCAACGACCACCACGCCTCGGACCCAGTACTCCTCCCTGTCGTCTCGCTCTCTCTCTCTCTCTGTCGAGTATCGCTGCCTAATAAACTTGTGTTCTCGAACGTCTTGTCGCTGGGGAGCGACTTGTATTGACTGGTAGCCAGCTCGTGGTTCAACCACGCGACAACAAGTAAGTCAGTCACTTTTAAATTTCTTAAATTCCATTCAAAAATACCAACCTTTCCTTTCCGCTTTTTCTAAGGGGGCCAAAATTAAAAGGCTAGATTTGTTTTTTCTCCACCCCATTATTCTCGGTTTTCATAGTCATTAGCACAAGGGCGGGTAGAAGATAAGGCAGAATAGCTGCATAGGTGGGGGAAATGGGCTCAGATTCACCGGTGTAGGGGCAATGGGCTCAGATATCAGCAGCGGAGAGCGCATTTTCGCCCCGCAATAGTCGACTTCGCATTATTCCTTTCGTGTCAGTTTGTATTTTCAAAAAAAAAAAACGGGTAGGATGGAGTGCACGCCTCCCACCCAACAAAACACTAACAAAAATAATAGAGGTGGGTATCTTATTCTGAATTATCTGTTCGGGTAACCTCTCCTTTTATAGACACACTTTTGTTTTCAAGCAGCTAACAATAAGGTGAGACATTTGCGTCTCCCTTTTCACTCAACCCGCCGGGAGGAGCACTCGCGTCTTCCTGTGGCAAAGCATACCTCATTTTTATTTATTATTAGTTTATGTGCATAGTTACGTATGCACGTGTGAGGCCAGTGACTAGCCGAGAGCTAAAGAAGAGAAAGAGAGAAATAAAGGCCATTTAGCAGAGAGCTAATGAAAAGAGAGACAAAAGGCCATGTAGCAGAGAGCCAAAATTTAAAAGCGATAGCTAAGGCACTGATTTTGCATTATTACTGTTTATTTCGTCTGCATAGAGCACATGCGTGACTCTTTGTAGCAAGATGATTCTGATATGTCGTTATATGCATTAGTTGGCTCAAGGATAAGAAAAGAAAGAGATTAGAATGATTTTGAAGAGAGCCAAAAGGAAGAGAGAGTGATAAAACCACTTGTGTGAAAGTTAAATAGAAGACAATAATAGAAAGCAGAGAGACAAAAGAAAAAGGGATTTCCGTATGTACATATGTCTTTCTCTCTAGCCGCTATGAGTCAGCTCTGTTATTTCTCGCTCTCTCCCTCTCTCTCCTTCCTATCTCACATTCTCTCTCGTAATCTCTCCTAACTTTCTCTCCGAAGTATCAGCGCGAGCCGGCCAGCGCCCGCTTTCTATAATTCTCTCTTCGTTTGTTATCTCTCTCATCGCGTTCTCTCTCCTGTAAGCATCTGGTAAATTCAAATATGAAAAAGACGGCCACCTATCATCTTTTGCTCAATTCACAGTTTTCTTCGCAATCGTTTAGGCCGCCATTCTCTCCTAACTTATGCATCCTTTATTAGGAACAATTTTTTTCACTAGAATTTGCTTTTATACAAGTTAGTAAAACTGTTTAAATAGATGTGTACATACGTACATAGAGAGAAACGCATTTTGCTACTGCGTCTTACTAAAGTCTAGTTTCTTGAACTTTGTTCAAAAGAGAGAAAAATATCTCTTCCGGTCAGGCGTTGTTTACCAAATTCTTTCATTTTTCGCCTTTTCTCTTTTATTTTTCTTCTTTTTCTCTCAAATGTATAGATGAAATTCCTGATAATCCCTGTCCGAGTCAGCCGGAAGCAAGAAGGCTTGGGAATAAGATTCAAATGACTGATAATAGCGCGATATGTTGACGTTCTTTTTCTTAGCACGCTCTCGGTCACTACATTCTCAAACATTTTGTCGCATGGGCTCCTTCTTTCTCTCTCTCCTTTCTCCATTCTCGTCGCTCCTAGCTAGCAGCAAAAGACACTCATCCACACATTCCTTGGCAGAGAGCCGACTTTCTCTTTCTCTCTCACCCATCTTTCTCTCCTCTCCATTCTCTCATACTCCACTGTCTCTAGCACTCCGACGTCTCGTCTCTATTTCTCTCCTTCGTTTCTTTGACCCTTCTCACAACCAGTAGCAAGAGAAAGTGATTCACGTGCATTAATCGGCAGAGAGTCCACCCTCTCTCTTTTTCAATCATCTCTCTCTCACCCATCTCTCTCTCTTCTCTCCCTCTCCTAGCTGACAAGCAGAAGCAAGAGGCCGGGACGACTCTCATCCCCGGGCAGGAGCCTCCTCCTCCTTTCCTCTCGAAACAATCTCTCTCTCCAATGAGTACAGGTTAGCCTCATTTCGGCTCATTCTTTTTGAGAGTTTTCTTTTCGACTTTATGTTAAGGAATCCAGGTTGGCTGATTTTATCTTATTTTTTTCCTCTCAAAAAGGAAGAGTCCCTCTAACTCACGCGAGCTTAGAGGTGACTAAAAGCACACCCCGAAAATAGCTTCTCCTCTAAGTGGGAGACTAGGCGAGCAATTGCAGGTCCTCTTGTGTGAATTCCCATGCAAGAGTGATCAAAAGTATCTCATAGACATAATGACGACTCGCCAAAGTACATAGAATACTGGCCCAGTGGCCACATCCGTCAGCAATCAACGAGGGCAATGAACTCGACGAAGTCTACTAGAAGGTCAGTAGCAAACCTTTTTTTTGTCAAGATTCTTTTTCAAGTTCTTACATAATTCTAGTAGTTTGTATAAAAGAAAAGAATTTTTTTTTCTTCTTCTCTCTCTTTGTACTCTAATCTCCTCACAGATATTTAGAGCCCCGGACCCATGCATGCCTGGTTAATAGACACAGATACAGAGAATATTAGGGTCCCATCCCAGCAGAAAGACAGGTGAGCAACTAGCTGCCACCCTCTTCAATGCACACGTGAAGCCGAGTTACGGATCGAGGATGACACAACCGTGCAGGAGACTGAGCAATGAATACTATAAGGTCGGTGAGTTTATTTGTATGAAGCATATTTGTTCTTCTCGCCCTTTTGTTTCTTTATTCTGGCAGCTTGGCTACGTTATAATTTGCTTTTCATCTCTTTTTCAGTCTTTCTTAGTTTAGGTGTTCAATAATTCTCTTCACAGATATTTAGAGGCCCGGCCATATTCAAGAGAGATACTGAGTGACAGTATTAGTGACCACTCGTCATTCAGGAATATTCAAGCAGCAACCTTCCCTCATGTCAGTTATACCATACCTATTCTTCTATTTCAGAGTGCTTATTTTTCCCCTTTCGTCATTTTATGTTCGTTTAAGAATCTTTATCTTTATTCGGTTGATTTATTTTTTTCTCTTTTCCTCCTTCTCGCTTTCTTTGGTTAAACCTTTAACAGGCATTTAGCACTCCTTTTCCCATATTTTTTTGGGTAACAGAAAGACGCGAGCCGCACGACGACAATTGACATTCGTGGTTATGTGCTAATTAGGAATAATTTTGAGTCATATTTTTTTTTGTTAAGAAAGTTATTAGAACAGTTCCCCCAATTTTATCATTAAACACCGCAAAAAAAAGCGAATTCGCCCGCGGCTCATTGTCAATTGCTTTCCTCGCATACGAACTAACAGGTAGAATTCACATAATGTGAAAGGAATACCAATTTAATCCGCAACTACCTTCCAGATTCGCGCATAGTTATAGGAAGTACCTCGGCGATTTATTCAGCAAACATTCCAAATTTTCATGGGACTCTGAACAGCATTCTGCTTTCATTGTTTTCAAAAACCCTCTTTGTTTAATACAGATACTCGGATTCCCTAATCATGATTTTCATTTTACATTTTTACAGATGCGAGCTCTATAACACATGCAGGCGCTCTCAAGCAAGAAACGAATCCGGATTCCTAGACGTACTATGCAATCGCCAACCGCTCTCACAGACCCACAATGAAGATGGACAACCATCCAAGCTGAAATGAGGGGTATCATCTACTACCTTCGTCAGTTGAAACTATACATTTATTCCATCGAAGCGTAAAGAAACTAAACAGCCAAAAATCGCCTGAACAGTGTAAACATAGATATCTCACTCGCTCTCACGGGGCATCGTTCTCGTGAGAGGGGCTATTCCATCACAATTTCACGCACGCCTCTTTTCTTTCCAATCTACAGCATGATAACTCCTCTCCATTCTTCCATTTTTTTTATTTCTCACTCATTCATCATCAGCTTCATACGTGCTGGGTCCATAACCCAGACGTCGATGGATCGGAACCACTCACTACATCCCCCACTCTTTTTTTCTTTTGTTCCTTTCTCATCCGCTAATTCTACAGATATGTACAATGCAAGTACAGACGTACACACGCGCGAACATTTCCGCCAATATAATCTTTAAAAAAAACCGCACATACAACCTCTCCTCCCTGGCGCCGCTAAGGGAATCGTTGTCATGACTTTGTATACATCTCTGTAATTACAGATCACGTCGCCCGACCTCCTCCACTCCAAAGAATATAGCTGAAAACACGGTCGTCCCGTGCGCACTCGCGTACCGGGACACCAACCAACCTTACTGCTTCAGCCATAACCGAGTCCAATTCACAGCCGAGTCGGACACACTTGCTTTCTGACTCGCCATATACTTCCGACTTACTTACTTTTACTTTATTTACGGCACCGGAGTGACACGTGCGTAGAAATTAGCGACATGTAAAAGCAAATAGAACAAACAGATTGAATTGTACAGATGGCCTCACAAGCAGAAATTCAAGAGTCACCCAGCAGAGTGGTCATCTCCCCTCTCAGTGAGGAGAACGGAGACGGAATCATGGCTCACATCAGGTTAACAGGTGAGCAGCTCACCCAACTTCGCAAGAAAGTCCAGGCGCTCAAAGACCAATTAGATAAGAGCACTGCCTATCTCTTGTGCTTTCAGAAGTGCTTCCGTATTCAGAAGCGCCGAATGACTAATCCGAACGCGCCCGACTACTAACCAGTCATGCCGGAAACTCCATCCACATCTTCATCTCGCAACATCCGTACTTGAACACCAACGAATTGTCACCAGTTTAATTCTTAATTGCCTTATCAAACATTCCAATCACGTTTATAGGCCATCAGCTATTTTCCTTAAAATGTAATCGCTTCTTATCTTAATTTTTTTTCTCCTGCTTGCAGAGATGTCTGTGGCGAACGCGCAGTCACCACAAGTCACGCTCCGGATACTTTAACGGAAACAGCAAGACATCTGCCCATTGCTCGCAGAGACACTCCAGGCGCTCAAGTCATTGGCAAGGTTGTATTTTCGACGCTTATTTTTTTTTTACTTTGGTACAAGGCCGAATATTTAAATAGTCACGGCTGATTCCATTATTCCAAACGTCGCCCCTTCGTGTTACATTTCTCAGAACGATTCTCTCATCGTGGGCAACGAGAGCGTCGAGACCCATCAGTTCTCCGCTCGCCCGGCTTTCCACGCGCTCGCGAAAAGGCTGGCAATTTTAATCTCTATTTTGTTTCTCTACTTATTTAGTCAGACTCCCATTCTTTGGTTTAAATTTTTACTGCACTATTTTACAGCCATAGCCATATCTCTGTTTTGTCGCAGATTAAATCAGCCCACTGAACACACCTTGCACCATGTCAATTTCAGAACGATGACCACTGACAACAGAGCCGACAGACAGCACGCGACTCCACGAGCAGCCACACGGGGGACCGCTTGGCAAAATCACTATCGCAACTCACGCTCAACGCGACGAACTCATTGTGCCCAAGATGAACAATAGCCCCACGCCCTCAGCCCCTATCGAGAAGCCAGAAAGCCGAACCAAGGAGTCCCAATCCCAACGAGAATACCAACAAGCCCAGCCCTCACAGCCTTCCCTATTTCGCCAGTCCAGTCATGCCCAATTTTTCCACAATAGTTATGATACATATCTTCGAATCCAAGTACCCGTTTCATTCTTTCTCGAACCATGATTTGCGACTTCCCTTTCTTTTCCAATAAGCTCTCTACCAGACAAAGTTAGAAGAATTCTCAGCTATCTTTGCTTAACATTTTTGCCTTAATTTTCTTTGGCATTTCATGTCTCTCACTCGCTCAAGAACGCGCGCAACAAACAGCAGAAGTTGGCAAACAGTAGGGATACGAAGTTCTTTTGTCCCCTGAGGCTCCCCATTTCTGTCTTCTTCTCTTACATCAACTACTCTTTTCTCTCACTCTTATTTTTCAGTCCACTCCTCTTTCGGACACATACTTCTCTCAATTATCTTTCTCGGTGTGTGTTAAAAAAAGAAAATCCAAAAAGATCCCTCTTGGGCAGCGGCCTGGCTTTCCAAGGAATGCCCTGGTAGTGGTTTTAACCTCTTTTCCTCTTTCGGTATTACTAGCTCCACGCACGCTTCAAATTCTGTTATTTCGCTGAATCACACGAAATGAGACCTAGTTTCACGCACACACCTGCCTAAACCTCGTTCTTCCCGTCTCATATTCCATCTCTTCTTTCTCTCTATTTCTCTCTCTACTACCACTCATGGTATTCTTACATCTCTCTGGCCTACCACGCCTCAATCAACACATTCAAAAGTTATTATTCAAGCTGTCCACTTGCCATATCGTTGCGCGCAGTCTCATGTCTGATCTCCCTCTCATCCTTCGTTCATTTTAGCTTACTCAGAATTAACTCGTTACTCTATTACATAGTTTAATTTGTTATTTTTTTTCTTCTCTCTTGATACTTGTTTAGTTAAAAATTTTGGGTTTTTCTTTATCGGTCCGAGGACGGACCTCGTTAAAATGGGTAAAATGTAAAGGGGACTATGTATAGTTTGTAGTGTATCTCTATTTAGCTCTGTATGTATGTAACCTCTTCTCCTTCTTGTTCTCGCCCTTTCGCTGTCTTGATCTCTCTCGCTCTCTATGTGGCTCCGCCCCCTAACTGTACTGTACTTAAGTCTCGATTATGACTAATCTGGAAGCTTCTTCCCGGGGGCGACCAGCCTTAAGCTCCCGCCGTTCCCGTCGTCCTTCCCGAACTTCCCCCTCAACGACCACCACGCCTCGGACCCAGTACTCCTCCCTGTCGTCTCGCTCTCTCTCTCTCTCTGTGGAGTATCGCTGCCTAATAAACTTGTCTTCTCGAACGTCTTGTCGCTGGGGAGCGACTCGTATTGACTTACATAAGTATGTGAAGAAATCAATAACAAAGGTAACCCATCGAGAAATCAAATGAGGAACGTCTAGTTGATTGTGTCCTGGGCGCAAGAAGTTCTGGCCAGAGCGTCGTTAGAGAAACGTCGCTGAATCGTGGGCGAGATTTAGTGCGCGCGAGGCTACGGTAAGTCTCGCTGATATATCGAGTGCCCCATAACGCGTGACGATGTGGACCTGCCGACTAGACGGTAACGCAGGCCGGCGTGGCAGACGATGCTTCTCAAGTAGAAAAATTGATAATTTGGAGATAAAACATATGTAATTTTAAAGTCAATACCTATAAATGAAATAATTAAAATCGGTCAATAAGAGGAGAAATACAATTTTACAAGCAGCAACTTACACGAAAAAATAAGCAAATCTTAATTTCATTGCTCACTTTAGATTATAAAAAATTTACAGCAGAAAACTATGAAGCGTAGTCTTATGGTTAGGCATATGTATGTACATACATATGTAGGTAATGAACTCATAGTGAAACACGTTTCAATCTCTATTTTAAAAGTTACAATATTTTATCCGCTTATACTTTAAGAAAATTATTATATATTATTGCTAGCCTTAATATTTCTCTCCGTAGCGCCCGAATGAACATCGCAGTTGCCAGCGGATTAAGAAAGGTCGACAAAGACGAGAGGACATTTGTGATCGTTGAGAGCCAGGCGGGCACTTGGATTTCTGCAAATTGCGCGCATATTTGTGGTTTATTTAAAGGAAAAATGTTTAAAAAATATATATATAAAGAGTAAGACTTGTAAAAAAAAAGTCGTTTGAAACTAATTTTATTTATAAAATTAAAAATAAAGTCAAACGACGTATTGACCATACTGGAAGAGAAGCATGAATACGATGGAGGAGCCAAAGGTGACCGTGACGGTGAGCGACTGGATAAGGCTAAGGTAGCCAAAGTAGATCTGTAACATTTATTCTATATAAATATTAAAATTCGTTACTTATTTCGTTATATTTAATCCTCATGCATACTAAATACGATTGTAAATTGATTAGTCTTTATATGGCAAAGATATGTACTTGTGGGAAGTTGTGCTGAGTCGAATGGGCTGTTCATTGGGCCTGTACGACTAGTGGGGGGCCAGGATACATATCCCACCTATGCCTGCCCACTCTCCTGGCAACATTCCAGAGGATTCCGAAAGGGGCCAGCGTCTGCACAAGATCTGGGAACATTCCAAGAGATTCCGCATGGGATCCAGTTCTGCTCGGAATATGGATTCTTCCAGAGCACTCCGTACAAGAACAAACATTTAGGAGATTCTGATTGGGGATAACGTCTGCTCTCAGGCCTAGGAACATTCCAGGATTTTACAAAAGTGACCTAGTTCTGCCCTAGGCATTTTAATGTCGCGGATCATCACGGAACATGTCGACTTCGGCCCCACCGCCTCCCCTTGTCGGCATCTTTCAGCATCTACTGGGAATTTCAATGGGTCGGGGCAGACTCGGTCAAGTTCAGAAGCTTAAGGAACGTTCGCAGGCCCTGTGCTAGACGGTGGTTCATTCGTAATCTTTTGGAATGTTAAAGGAAAATTACGGGATGTTCTTTAATATTTCTCGGTCCCTTCCAAAACCGGGGGGATAATCGGTCCCTTTCGGAATATACTGGGATGTTCACATGACAGGAAACTGACATTTTGCCTCTTTCCAAAAACTATGGAATGTCCTAGAAAATGGGAACTGATTAGGCCTCTATCGAAAGCTTCTGGAATGCTCCCAAGCCCGAAAGCTGAACTCGGTTCCTTCCGGAATGTTCTGGGAAAGCTAATGACTCTCGCAGCTTCTCAGACTCACACAACTTAACAAGGCAACATAAGAAGCAGCCGAGTGGGACACAGTATATCATTGACCGGTTGGGCGGCTTGGATAGGGCGTAAGGCCAAGGAAATAGTGCTTCTTATATTGCCGATATGATAATCTAAAAATTCTTACCAAAGGCTTAAATTGATAGGTGATATCGATGTAGATAAGGCATTCGTCATTTGGTGTCGTGGTTCCTAGCGTAAGCGCGAGGCCAAAGTAGACGAACTGAAATGGATTCTCTACGAGATTTGCTTGACAAATGATATGAACATTTTCAGTGAATAAAGCAAGGTGTTTATTTATTTATTTATATATTAATTTGAGCATATGCATGCATATACATAGGTATAAAATTCAATATTATTTCGAAAACAAATACATATAAACGTTATTACCAAGAGGGCCGCCACGAGGGCTGCAAATGTGAACAAATGATGCAAGTCGATGAACTTGTGGCCCCATGACACGATGAGGTATCTTGCCAGGGCGATTGCCTGAAGAATATGTTTACTTTTTTGGCGTTTGTTTTGATTCTGTCAATTTGTTCAAGTTGTACAATAAAGACATTTTTAATTTAATAAAAATTAATATCTCTAAGCAAAATCTATTTGCAAAAAAAAACAATGGCTTTTTGTGGTTGTATAGCTATCAATAAAAATTTATAAACAACTAAATGAATCAATAAATATAAATATAAATACATGCATAAATAGTGAAAAAAATAAATAATAAATAAACAAAAATATAAATAAATAAACATAGCTGACACAGCATACGGCGAAGCCGCTGTTCATGGCGGCCGCCGCGAACTGCTTGATCACAGAGCACGTGATGGTGGCCATCGAGCAGAAC